>VDFB02174580.1:0-21270 GCA_007258455.2 Sequoia sempervirens
CCTCCAAAATGTGCCAGCAAGTCTGATCTATAAATCTGATTGGGATTTCTGCTCTTCTTCTCCAAATGACACAAATGAAGCACACGTAGACCTCTGTTATGAAGTCTTCTCAAGATGAGATTGGGTTTTTGTCCAACTCACCCTTTATTCTCAAAGGGTTTTCGTCCTTGGAATAAGCTGCCCAAAAGTGCAGTCCATAAAAGAAATAAATTCACACCATATGCTACCTAATCAAATGCCATAACAAGTCTTCTATTTATACCAAGCTTGCTTCTTTTTTCCGGTTTCCCAAATAGGCCAATCCCTTTCCAATTTCACTTGGGCGCCCAATTTCTATTTTAATTTTTTATTTCATTTCTTTTATTTCACTAATTGGGGCGCACCACTTTAGGAATTAAAATATTATTATTTCATTATTTTTTTCCCTCTTTTATCCTCCAAAAAGGGCCACCCAACATCTTAGAAAAACCATTAAAATATTTTGGTGCCACCAAAAATAGCAATAAATTATGGGGAGATATTTTCCAAGTCTGCCAAGCCAAATAAAAATTAATTGAGCAGCCATAAAGAATTATTTTCCAATTATCCAGGGTTCAAACCACCTTCCCTTACTTCATGAATTAGCCTACAGGAATGATGAATAGGCTAGTTCTATCTTTCTCCATGCTAGGTGATCATGTCAGAAAATGGGTACATTACAAATTGAGGTGGCTCACCCAATCAGCAATATGATATGAGAAATAAACCCTGAAATTCATAAACAAGCACATCCAGATGAACAACAATTAATTTCCTGACATTTTCTTTGTTGAATTCTCCTTATGTTGGTGCCACAATCTGAAAATGCTGGCAACTCAAAAATAATATGAAAATCAGCAACATAAAATGTTTGATAAGTCTGAAAATACTGAAATGAGATCCCTTGATGGCAATAAATTATTTGCTTGCTAATCTTGATTTCCAAAACCTTGAAAATTTGCACACATTTCCAAATTATCTCAGCAATTGAATCCTATGTGGAAATTGCCAGTGCCAAAGGTGAGGGTTTTCATCCTCACCTCTAGAGAAGAGAGCCAAGAGGGTTTTCATCATCCTAGATCTCAAAAATACAGCCAAGGGTTTTTTCCCTTGGCAAACAGACTCAAAATGAAGAATGCCAAATGAAATCGTGATAAATTGATAATGAAATGGAACTAGGCACCTCCTTGATATACCTTTCCAAATTAGGCACTTGGATTTAAATTTCCCCTTAAGTATTTAAAATCATTTTTATTTTAATACTAATGTTTAAAAAACACTATTTATTTGAAAATTGGAAATTATCAGGCCCAACATAAAATAACATTATTTTAGTCCACAAAAGAGGGCAAGACATAGGGTCAGAATTCTTACATGTTTGTATAGATCTGAGTAATTTGGTAGAACTACGCTGTCAAAGAAATGCTGCTGTGAATTAACGAATGTCACAGAGGATAACTTGTTGATCCTGGGTTATTTGTTATCATTTATTAGACTGTGATGTGCCATTTGTTATAAGAAGGTGGACCAGGGGAAAGGCTCTCAAACATACTGTAAAATTCTTTTCACATTAATATACTGTGGCATTTGGGTAGTTTTTGGTGTTGATGATGTTTACTTTGATCTGATACCTATTATTCTAGGTGTGATTGAATTTGAATGCTTGTCAAGTTCATTTCTGATCGAATAAATATATAATGTTTTATGATGCCAATTAAGTGATTCAAGCACTCAAGTAGTAAGTCTTTTGATAGTTTTCTAAATTCTCTATCTTTTAGCCCAATAGATTTTGGCACCGATCTGAATTGCATGAAATTGATCAAATCTCTTAAATGTGTTTTCATTTTCTACATAATAATGATTCTGTAGCTAATTGATACAAATATTTTTGAGTCCATTTAATTTAATCATCAAGTAAACTTGCATTGCTCTCAGGACTTCAGTAGATCCATCTTTTGCAAAATCCAAGGGTCTCTGTTACGATGATAGTAATGTTTGCCTTGCATATCTGTCTACTTCTTGAGTAAATTCACCTTAAATAGAACCTTAAGGAAACCCCCTATGGACTTGCAGAGCCAAAAGTGAGGAGGGAGGACGCTCTTTTGTAAAGAACTAGTTTCCTTTTGGACCTCCCTGAGAGATCAAGGAAAAATGATAATCTGATGCCCCAGGATCATCTATTTCTGATAAATCCTAAGGTGCAAGATCAGGAACCAACAGGGGAGATTAATCTATATCCTTGTGAGGGAAAACAATAAATGCCATGGGGATGTCTTGCCATCCCTAGGACAGTCAAGAGACATCTCAGACGTCTATGGGATATCAAGCAGCATTGAAATGCATCCCCAACTGTTGACAGACAGGAGATAACTCCTACTATCCCTGCAGACTGGAAATGCTTGTAGGGACATGGACATGAGGAAAGGAGCAAGGATGTGTCCCTGTGTAACCCTGATAATATATTCTGGTCCCTTGCAGTTTTGTGCCTACAACCATGGCATTTGTAAACATTTAAAACTGAAATACTAAGTCTTTACTGTCTGATTTGTATTTTTTTATCTTCTTATTTCCTTCATGACCACATATTACTTATTAGAGAAAAATCATAAAATCAATGTTTTGATAAATCCTACTATGAAGACAAATCTAGTAATTAATTTGTCAAAATTGTTTGCTTCTTTTGTAAATGTTTCGTAAACGCTACCAAATCTGGTTTGCTCCTGAATTTTTTGGGCCGGAGGGCTTTGTCTGTTGGTCTGGATTTTTCAATTGCTATAGATTCTTTTTTGAACCCTTCGAAGATTTGGGATTTCTAATTTTTTTGGCATCCAGAATGAATTGAACTTTTTGAACCTAGTAGCTACGGCTTTAAACAAGAGAATGCAGAGAAACAAGTCACTGTCATACTAGCCCTTAGCTATATGTCTGGTTTGTTTTTCCTTTGTGGGCTTTTTAAAAAGACAAGGGTATGTCCACTTCTGCTCCTTTGTCAGCAGTAAATGGGATGAACTTTCCCAAAATTTTAATCCATTTTATTAATATTCTGATATTTCCTTTTGATGATTATTTGAATTATTGTTTTGATTCCTTGAGAAAGTTATAGAGGGTAATAGTTTGTCGATTATTTTCAAAATTCAGGTTATGAGGATGGTTGAAGCTCTGGAAGGATTTGCTCTCTTTCTTCCAGGAACAAAAGAAGAAACTTGCTTGGGAGAAAAATTAGTTGCACTTTGTCGACAAGTAAGTAGTGATCCTGTACAGCTATTGTAAGGACTGTATTTTTATTGGCATGCAGTATCATGTGAGATTCCTTGTCTATATGGGAATCAGTAGAAAATCTGAACTACTCTAGCAAAATTTACAGCCAGTAATGATGATTTTAAATCCTTTGTGTAGCTTTATTTTTTAATTTTTATGTTGGGGGCTGAACTCTGCTAATCTACTACCAGTTCCAAGGTCAGGGTGCAGACTTACTGAGGAGGGTACGCACACTTTCATCAATGAGTCAAATGCAAGATCACTTTGTAGGAGCTGCCACATTGTTTCCTGAATTGGATGATCAATGCCTTGGTGAAATGCAGGAGGTTTGCAATTCTTGTTGAACAGCAAAATTGGCTCTTTCTGCCAGGCATTTTAGTAACTGAAGGAATTACAGGGGCATGGATACTTTTTGTGTTATCAGTATCCAAGATGACTGAATTCTTGTTTCCAACATCGCAGGTTATAAACCAACAAACTGATGCCATTTCTCGTCTTGGCACTTTGCTAAACAAGGATATGAGAAATTTGCAGATTATGAGGCCAAAAGACAGAGACATGTGAGGTAGATCCTTTGAAAGCAGTTTGAGAAAATATTGAGTGAATAGAAGACTGTGTAAATGATGCAGTGGATCTAGAGGATTCTTCATGGCATCACCAATCTTTTTTATGCTTTGTTTTGATCCTAGTTTGATATCTGGTCTTTTCTCTGAACAAACCAGTCAAAAACTCTGAAGCAATTTATTTGGTTCTTTTCTATAGAATTCTTGGTAATCTTCTCCCGAATTTGATAACTTTTTGTTATTATTAATACTTAATTCTGACAAGCATAGAGAAACTGCAATCGTTTTGATTTTGCACATAAATTTCTTACCTATAAAAGGTCAAACTCAATCTATTCAAACCCAAAATTAAGCGATTTTTATCTTTGCTTTGTAGCTAGTAACAAATTTACCATGTGTATGTTGTGCATCTACTCACAACAAAATGTTTAGATGATTATATGTTATATTAGTTGAAGTTTATTTTTTTAAATGTAGGGTTTCCTTTGGTGTTATTAGGATTTTCTTCCGCTTGGTTATACATTGTGGAAAAACTCTTTCTCTGTAAGTCATCATTACTTTGTAGTTAATCTTATGTAAAGAGACCCTTAATTTTCATGTTTGCAATAAAATTTGCAAGTGAATCCACCTTGGATCTGTAGATGCCCCCATTTTACCGTTTTAGCAATGTTTCTCTCGAAATATAGTACTGCCATAACTCTCATATGAATAATAACTGCTAGGTTTTTCCACTGTAAATATTGCTCAATTACTATAAATACTAGATCAAATCTTACCATTGTTCTATCATACTCGCTACCTCTCAAATGGCTGAAAAACAGATCTCATCTTAGTTTAAGAGAATATGACAGGACCTCTGTGTTCGTGCACCACTGCATTAAAATTACACCTCTACCAAATCTACGAGGCTGAGCTAAATCAAGAAACTGAAACATCAATCTCTATAGTTAAGCTACGGTTTTCACTTGTACTATCCTGCCCACAATGAACTTTCTGAATTCAAATCTCAGAGAATTTCTGAGTACACACTTCGGGCTTTAGATTTAATAGTAAATATTATGCTTCTAAAAGAATAATATAGTTTGAGTTGGTCTAATGAAGGTGTTTGTCTACTTTAGATTGGTGGTTACAAATTTGATTGCTTCTAAAAGAATATTATTTGATTGAGGCAGGGTTGGAGATTTTAGGTTATAGAATTTTTCAATTTGTAATTTGAATATTTAATCTAATAAAAAGTCTCATGCACTAAATTAGTGTTTCATTTTAGAGTAACCTAAAACATTACCTTTGCCTTTATTTTTAGAGAGTAGCCAAGGGAGGAAAATACTTTAATAGAATGGTGTTTGTAATCCATTGATTAGCTCAAAATTAATAGTAATTTTGCTGTTAAATTCAATAAAGTTTTATAATATTTTGTTTAATAAATGTGTTAGATGAATGTATAAATGTATAAGAATAAATCCATGTCAATATTGTTATATTTAGGAGTAATGGACATATGAAAGGAATAAAAGTAATACTCAAATCTCTTCTCTTCTCACCACTAAATAATAAAGGCTAGAGTTACTAATTATAAAAACACTAATTTAAATTTAGGGTTGCTAATTATCAATCATATTAATTTAAATATACACTAAACATTATAAAAGCTAGGGTGGCTTCCAATGAGTTGTGCATGCCAAATAAAAATAGGTTTTCTTCTCATTCAATGAAATGTGTAGATCTATAATATGTTTTAGGTATAAAATTCTTTGAATACCTCTCATCTCTTCTACTAGTTTTTAAAGATTCTACATGTCAAAGAAAAATATGCTATCTTTCTTATTTAAATAAGAAATTTACAAACAATAATAGTTCTAGGTATAGCCTTCCCTGAATAGGTGCAAAAAGGTATACCCTAGAAATCCTTTCGAAAAAAACCTAACAATAACATAATCATGTATATAGAGAGAATTTTACTTGTGTTGATCTTTTATCTTCAGTTATGTGTCTAATCTAATAACATGAACCTTTCTCAACACAGTCTATCAAATGTTTTCAATCTTGTAATCAATTTGACAAGCACTTGCTTTAGAATCCCATCACAACAACTTGTCCAAATTTAATCACAAGCACTTGATTTATTAATAATGGGAAAACTAGGAAATAGAGAATGTTTTCAAACACCATGGGCCCAAAACCATGAGCCTAAACTTAATCAACACTCTTATTAGACCATGCACTTTATGAATGCATGTTCACTCCTCCATGAGTTTCCTTGACCCCCACAATCGAGGAGTCTACCTAGTTAAATAAAACATTCAAATTTGGAAAAATAGGTACAAGATACTTACATATGGCTATATTTAGCTAGTCAAAGATGTTTTATCAATGTCTCATTGTAACCCCCAAGAAAATTCTTTAAATGCAACTCTTATGTGTCATAAGAGAATCTAAGTGATAGGATCAACTTTACAAAGGGAAGCTCAAGATTTCTCTCCAATGTGGCTTCCATTCCACAAGAGACCACAATTACAATATGAGAATATTATACAAGGTGTACAACACACCTTTCTTAACAATCTCCCACTTCTTGTATACATTGCATAAGGGGTCCAACAAAATAAACATACATTAGTAGTTATGGCCAACACCACCCTTAACTTTCTTTCACCAACCATATTCCCATTACTTATTGGGTTCATTAAAGTATCACCAATGTGTTGTCCAACTTCACTATCAAAACATTCTTGTCTTCAACATCTTGAAGACGCCTAGATTTGAACTTCATTTGAGACATCTATTTTGAAATTGACGACTTTTCTATTAGCACCATCAACCATGCCTATGCTCAAATTTTTTACTACATAGGTAACGTGTAGTCAATAACACATCATGGTATAAATAAATAAACAAAACATATTTAAAGGATACATAATAATATAATTATATGATAATAAAACAATAAATTACAATTCTAATATAAGTACACAAAACACCTAAGTTGGGAATTGAAATGAAAATGTAAAAAGAGATATGTGACTAATTTATGATGTTCAATGTCAATATGAAGGTGCCATAATAATGGAGGACTAATTTGGAGGTCGTTTGGATGCGTACACAAAAATTTGGATTTTCAACAAATGCAAGTGACTTGATAAGCATTGAGGTGCCAATGACCCTATCTAAGCATTAATGACCCAACAAAGGAACTAGTGACCCAATACAAATGCTATTGACCTTGTATCATGTCAATTTGAAACTTGTAGTGGTTGCTCACCTTGCTTTTTATCGCTAACCTACTTTATATAAATTCTAGAAACAAGGTGTATGTGCTAACATATCACTCCCTAAAGGGGAAAGAGAATGGTGTCCCCAAGGATGAGATATTTTTGCCTTCATTTATTAGAATTTTTGGAGTGTGTGCTTCTGTTGTGAATGTGTTGTGTGCAATGGATGTCAATATAAACCATGAGGTTGCCTATTACTACTATTGTGGTGTTTGTAGTGTCATGGATAAGGAGTAGAGTGATATAAGTTGACTAGGTGTGCCAAGGGGCTAGTTAATGGAGTCTTTGACATGTTTGATCTACAACAATGGTGGTTTGAGATGGAAAATATCAAAAACTTAATATTGGAAGCTAGGGAAGAAAATTTAGTATGTGTAAGAGTAGGTGGAATAATAGGACCTTTTTGTAAAAAAATTATGTGCTATGGAATTAATGTCTTTTTAAAAATATTATTAACTATAAAAAAAAATTAAAAATTATGTAAAAAAATTCATAAATCATTTTATATAAAAAATCAACACACAAAATCTCAAAAATTATCATTTCGCATCTTCAAATTCTTAACAAATTAGTTGCTATAAGTGACAAAAAGTGAAAATTTGATTAAAATGTTGGTTTCAATGTTCCACTTAGACTAAAAATTGGGACATGCTATTGTGGTATCACCCTAAGATAGTTGTGGTCATGACATAGTTTTTGGTTGCATCCTTCTATCGTACAATTATTACATTTTAAGTGTAAGTATGTCTTTCTCTATAACTATCATGCAATCCTTACATTATAAATAAATGTAAGCATGATATATGAAAAATTAGAATATGATATATAGAGAGAAAAGTAACATATATAATTAGAATTGAAGAAAATTTTGAGATAACTAGGAACCTATTAGACCCTTATTTGACATCCTTACAAATTCCAAAACCCAAAGTGTCTTTAACCTTTGATGAACACGTATTCCTCATGCTATTAGACCATAATTGCCCCCAAAAAAGTTCCATTGCAAATTGAACTCTCTGAATTAATGGGGGCCTTATTTTAAAGTCGGTGAAGTCGGATCAACCAACGATAACGTCCGCCCGCGGGTTCCGCTCACACAAACCGTGTGAGGTTCCTTTGACTTGAAACTCATGTTTTCCTTAACAGTCTCCTCCACCTCCGCCCAAGGATATGGACTTCTTCCATTGCTATCCCCAATAACATTTTTTATTATATTTTTTCCTCTATTCCAACAAATTATATCACCATATGTCATGTGAGTAGGCCACTAACTTTATGGTGCAACAGACATTTTAGATGAGATGCTTTAAACATAACATGTGAGCACAAAATCTTTTAAAAGTCTCTTGTAAAGTCAACTTATTCTCTAAACATAATAAAATCTAAGGTTTATCTCATCATGTTTCATTGTAACTTTTTTAATACATCTTGTATACAGTTACATCAAAGCCCTCTTCAGTAGTTATGTATGAGATTTTAATAAGCGAAAGATCTTAGATTATAAGATTGTAAAGGTGAAAAGTCTTTCGTATTATTTTATTTTGTGTGGGTTTTTTTATGGATATGATGTAAATATATATTTTTTATTGATTTGGTGTTTTCATTGATTTCAAATTTAGATTTGTATTTGCAAATGTTATTTTACTTTATTGTGTAATAGACACTTAGATGAGAGTTTTTGAATCTAATATGTGAGCACAAAAGTTTTTAAAAACTCCCTTGTAAATCTAATAAGGTCAACCTCTTCTCTAAAGATTATGAAATCCTTGGTTTATCTCACCATGCTTCATTCCAACTTTTGAATGCATGTTATGTTTGTCTACATCAAAGACTCTCCACTTGTGGATCGAAGATTATTCAACATGGCTACTAAATTGCAAGCCAAATTGGCCTCTTATATGATTTTTATTTTTGTAATGTGCCCTTTCTAGTGGAAACACTCAAACCCAAATCTTGCATTCAAAGGATTCCTCAAAGAGACATTAGAGTGTTAGAGATCCATAAATTTCATTGATAATGTCTAATAAGGTCAAAGATGATATAAATATTTCATTCTTGTCAAAGGAATATTCATTTCCTTCTTATCACTCCTATGAATGATTCTTCCATATTATATTTCATAAGTACATTAGGGTAGATATTAAATGTCTTTCAAGATCTCATAGACAGAATACTATATACCATTTATCATCATAGTGAATGAATAGTCATTATTACTTATAAGGAGCAATAATTGTTGTAAGCATCGTTATTGGATAGTCGTAAATAATATATATATATATAAGTATATAATTATCAAATACCAACATATATTTATCATCATATAAATTATATATATAGTGAATATATTATATTTAATATATTTATATGTATCCTAAATATATGTATTAAACATATATCTCAAATACTAACCTTTACTAACTTTTAATCCATTCATTGATTATCATTTATCAATCATATTATATTTATATATATATATAAATTATATGTTAATTACCAACTGTTATTAAGTCCTTAATTTATCTAACAATCCTTAGCCATTGATGTCAGAGTGTATTTATTCACATTTATTATTAAGCATTTATTCATTCTTATTTAATTTCTGACTACTTACCTTACTTATTATTTAAACTCATGAAACATTCACTTATGTTGTTGTTGTTTTGTCTGCAGGTATTCCTTTCCTTTATCAGCCACGATAATATTCTTCCTGTAGATAGTATATTTATCTTCTTGGTATCCTCCTCCCTTCCAGCCAGCCACGATGCTAGGGATATAAATAATCAGAGATCATTGGTATAGAAATGTGAAGTGTCTTTCAAATGATTTGCTTGGGTTTAGAGGATATTCAAATGTTTCTTTATGCCTAGATATTCTTTTTTGGATGCTTGTCAGAATGTATTCTGACTTTTATTCCTTCCAACCACCATTTTTATATAGCATAGAATTAATATAAAAATAACATAACATAAAAGTTTTTTGTATATCCCCGATTGATACATAGCATGAAGATATTTAAACCTCTTCCCAAGAGGGATGTCTTGCCCAAGGGTTGCGATTTCAGCCAAAGGAGATATGTTTTAGTAATCATTGTCTTTTCTTTATTTAGGCTACCATCGATTCACCTTAATTCATATATTATAAGTTATAATTTACATTTGTTTGTTTATATTTTATGATACATAGCATGAAGATATTTAAACCTCTTTGCACCTCTTCCCAAGAGGGATGTCTTGCCCAAGGGTTGCGGTTTCGGTCAAAGGAGATATGTTTTAGTAATCATTGTCTTTTCTTTATTTAGGTTGTCATTGATTTGACTTAATTCATATATTATAAGTTATAATTTATATTTGTTTGTTTATAGTTTATGATATATATATCTTAGATTTCTTTAGAGTAGTAATATTTATAATTTTCACATATTTGCTAGTTTCATTATAATATGAGTCATTCTAATAAATTTATATTGTGATTAAAATGATTTAGATAATAATAATTAAATTATTATTAATATTATGATAATTATTATTAATATTGTGATAATTATTATTAATATTGTGATAATTATTATTATTGTTATTTTATTGCTATTACTCGTATTTGTATTTTGATATTTTATTGCATTTTGATATCTCCGGTGTCACAATTTCAGTGAACATGACAATTTTTCACAGAGAAGATGAGCTTTGTTTTGGGCCTAGGACAATAAAAGAAATTATGCTATTAGTTTTCTTCACTCTGTTGCTAAATACCCCTAATAGTAATAACTTTTGGAAACTTGTTTGGAATTCCAATTTAATTCCTAAAATTAATTTATATTTATGTATTGTTGTTCATGAAAAAATTCTCACATAGGATAATATTAAAAAAAGAGTGTTCAATTTTCCTAATAAATGTGTCTTATGCAATAGTACAAAAGAGTTAGTTGATCACCTTTTCTTCTTTTTTGATTTTAATGTTGCTAAATGGGATAAGGTTTTGTAAGAAAAATAGAGATTAGCTAGGTTATGCAAAGTTCTTTGGTCAAGATTGTGAAGTGTTGGGTTCCTCCTTGGATTCACCTAATCCTTAAATCCCTAAGGGCTCAAGTTCCTCCACAGTTATTATGGGAGCTTTAGAAAGAGAAAAATAATTGTATCTTTAGAGAAGTGGCTCAAAAGTGTTGATGTTGTATTTAATTCTATTATAAGTTCTATTGCGGAAAATGCTAGTGATGACAATACTTGGAAACTTGCTCTCCTTATTCCTACTTAGGAAACCAAAATCTCTCTTGGTTGCAACATAAAAAAGAATTTGTATGGTTTTGATAATAGAAAGAAGATTATTAGACAAAATACCTTTTGGTCTTCACCTCTTTTTGGTTGGGCTAAGCTTAATTTTGATGGTGTTTCCAAATGAAACCTAGGTGTGGCTAGTGCTAGTGGAATTATAAGGTGCATCTTAGGAGCTTGCATTGTTGCTTATTCAGGGGGCACTGGAATCAAAACTAATAATGAATTTGAAGATTTCACTACTTTTTGGGGGATCAAGTTGGCATACTATTTGGGGATAGTTGATTTGTTGATTAAAGGTGACTCAAAAGTTCTTGATTTTATTAGAAATCACACTATTCCTAACTGGATTATTAGAGATATAATTTTATGTTCATGGCTTACTTCGCATGTTTTCTAATGTCCAAATTGTTCATATCTATAGGGAGGGTAATTGAGGTTTGGATTCCCTAACCAATTATGGTATCAAACTCATGGGTTGGAGGTGTTGGCATAAGGTTGACAATATTCCCTCTTATATTATTAATATCCTTATTATGAAAAGAATAAAATTTCCTTATTATTGAGTTTTACCCTAGTGATAATTGGTTTTTATATCATCTTGTTGTGGCTTGGAAGGGGTATTATTAGGGTAAAAGTACAAACCTTTGTCGCACTTTATAAAGGAATCGGCCAACAACAAAAAAGGTTCTAAACTTCAACCACATAAAAGTGGTCTTATGTTTTGAATTTCAAAATGATGTAAACTAATGAAATGTAGAACTCTTGATGAAGCTTATTCCCGTAATTTTTTCAAATTTTTTAGAAATTGTTTTCATTATTTTTTTATCAATTTAAGAATAGATTTTGGAATGCTGAAAATTTCAAGAAAAAGTGATGTTCATTTAACGTCAAGAAACAAATTGAAAAAAACTTCATTTTCCCCTGAATTTTTTTCCCCAAATAGGTAACTTCAATATCTAGTGCATAGAAAAAAAATTCAATTTTTGATGTATATTTTTCTTGTAATAACATTTTAAAGTCAAACTTACGAGAATTTGATAGTTTTCATTTGACGTCAACTATTGTCTACTTTTTTAATCATTTTCAAAAAACAAATTATACCCTTTTGAAGAGGATTCTCTCCTCTACTACACCATATATTTTTCATCTTTTTAAATATGTTATACTATTTTTTTAATTTCTAATCAACCCCTTTTTAACTTTAAAAACCTACTTGCATTATTTAAAATATATATGTGTTAAAACTAATCAAAATATGAAAAAAATTACATATTTGGATTCACCACTCCAAACTCTACAAAAGGGCCTTTTTTTAATCATTCTGACTGAAGAAATACTTAGTTGAAGTTGAAAGTTCAGAAAACTATGAAAAAAACTGAGTTGGTTGCCAAGTAGGATGCCAACTAGATGATTTCGGTTGGACCATTTTTGGTCGAGCATGTTCCAATTGAGAGTTTCATATAATTATTTTTTATTTTTTTTCAATTCAAGGAAATTCGAAAAAATACAAAGCAAGAGTTCATTTCAACAAAAGAAGACTTATTTCGACAAAAAAAGAGCTATTTTTGAAGGTACCTTGATCTTCAACTTATAATTGATTTTGCCACTTTTTTCATGGGTGCATTTGAAGTTAGTTTTCACTATTTTTCATTTGAGTATGGTTGAGAACTAGGGTTATTAGGTTATGGTGTACACATACAAGGACCCACAATTTTGGATCATTCAAGTGCACATACAAACTTGTACTATGAAATTTGCAAACATATGCTTCACTTCACCTAGTGTGTTTTAGATAATCATTATAAATTTTAGATAACTATCTTCTTGAGGCATTAGCCATGTCCTCATTTTATGTGGTTTTGCACAATCAAGTTTTCCCTTGCACCTCTTCTCTTCTCTAATTTTCATTTATTTCTCATGTGTTGGTTTCATCCCTTGTTCCTGTGCACAATTCCTCCCTTGTAACATGATCTACTCTCATGTGTTCACCCTATCCTTTTACATAATGTTCCTCACACCCTCTCCTTTTGTGTCAATCCTCTAGAATCCCAAAAACACCTATTCCTATATTGGACTATAAAAAGCCCTTATCCAGCTTATTGTGCCCCTACATCAAACTCCTTAGGTGTGAAATAATACATGAATCCTTATTCACAAATGAGATGAACTAGTAGTTTCACTCTTCAAACTTCATCAATATTGTCCCATTGTTGACCATAGCTCCACAAGAGTCGAGTGGAGGAGACCTTGCGGGGCCTTCTTCCTTAGCCCTTGTTGCGGAAGGGTCGGAAGCTCCTCCCTTTAATATTCCACCACTACAAGCTCATCCTCCTTTCCCTTATGATAATCTAGAGTGGGAAGCAGACGACCTCTTGGTTTTGATGAGTGTCAGGGGGAGACCTCTTCTTTATATTTAGATTAGATGTGTGTGTGTGTGTTGTGATGTGTTCCCTCGTGATCGTGTTATGTGTTCTTGGATGACCCTTTTCACCCTTGTTGGTGCTTGGATACATGCATGGTTTTTATGTCGTGAACCTTCTTCTATTTGTATCATCATTCTTCCATGTTTTTGATTGATTTTTCGATGGGAGTGGGGATGATACAAAGGTGCTAGGGCATTTGAAGCTTCCCTTCCATGTTGACCCAATTTTTATTTTTTACTTTTCTTCTTGTGCGTTTCTTCACATGGTCTGATATAGTAGGGGGTTAATGAAATTTCATTTTATATACTATTATTATACTTATATATATATATATATATATGAGCAGTTCTAACCCTGAAATATCAAATCACCCATGTGCCCTTTGTTTGTGATCATCTCTTTTTCGCTCTTTTCTTATCTTTCTCTCTTCTTTTAGCGAGTTTATTCCCTTTGATGCGACAACATCATTACTTTTATTTTTAGAAAATGTATTCATTTCCAACAAATCTTTTCTCGAGAATCTTTGCAAAACTTTTTCAAAGAATCACATTCTTGACTTGGACCTAACAGAACGTGTTTCTTTCATCATGGGTTCACAAAGAAATAAATTGAGAGCTTTCCTTCAAGGAGGAAGAAACTTTTACCTTCACCTCATGAGGGGGCATCTTCTTCCTTTTGAATTCCTTGATGAAGTGAACATCTTTCAAAAGAGTTCATGGTGTTGAATTGTTTGAAAAACTTATCTCTCTACACTTTCAAATAGTCCGTCCCTTGAGTGGATCCCTTTATTCACCTTTGGGTTCCCCTAGAAACCTTTGAAAGTTTTCCAACTTTTGATTGATTATTGGATGTCAGCTTTTAGGATATGTTATATCTGTATGGGTAAACATGTGTAAACTGCAGTGCGCTGGCAGAAACCGCACGACTGCGAGTCTCCCTTTCTTGGGTTTCCTCCATGTGAAGTCTTGGAAGAAACCTTCCTTGCCGAGGTCTGAGGGCACATGGGGCACTTTCTTTGAAGCTTCCTCCATGTAGAGATCTTGGGGTTGCTCCCTGGGGTCTGGGCATTTGAGGCACTACAGGGTTTTCCTTCATGTGAGAGAGAGATCTCGAGGAGGGCGCCTTCCCTTACAAGTCCTCTGAGACTTGTAGGGTTACTTTGGGTTTCCCTGCTTCTTGTGAGAGATCTTGGAGGACCTGCCTTCGCTATGGGTCACAGGGCCTATAGGGCCTTTATGGGTTTCCTTCATGTGAGAGATCTTGGGGGACACACCTTCCTTATAGGTCTACTTGAGGCTGTGAAACAATTCTTAGAGGCGTCCTTCATGCTTGAAGATCTTGGGGGGTCACCTCCTTGTGGGTTTATTGGGCCTATAAGACGCTTTTTAATTCTCGGCTTCCTTAGTTATGTGGGAACTGTGGAGTCCTTTACCTGCTAGCTTTTGAGCTTCATTTGGAATTGCGGTCTACTTCCTCGGCCGGTTCAAGTATAAATTTCTAAGCCTATTCACTCTTTGATCTACTTTACCGAAGCACTCATCAGTATTTGTGCTCACTAAAGTGGGGGGGAAATGTATAGGCATGAATTTGCACCCCTTACGTAAATTCCCCTTTTACACTTCCACTCACCCTAAAGGCAAATGCAGTCAAAATTCCCACATCCAATGGTTTCCTTCCTTCCATCTATTTGTGATGGCCGGTGGGAGAAATATTTACCGAGGACATCATTGGCATGTAGAAATTATGCGGTTATAGGTCGATAGATTCTTGCATGTTTGTAGTTTGGCGAGTTGCACTTTCCAATTAGAGAGTCAATTTGTAACATCTCTCTTCAACCAACCGACCCCAAAAATGGTAGATTCTTCCTTCTCCTTAAAATTCATTCATTCTCACTTCACTTGGACCTTTAAGCATTCAATCCATCTTTCTCTCACACTCTCAAGCATTTTTCCAACATTCTCTCCAATCTCAAGCAACACTTCAACACTTCATTGCAGCAACAACACTCTGTCAACTTCGCAAAGCAAGTGTGAAGCAAGCCATTAGCAGCGTGGGATTGGGGTCTTGTGAGACTCTCCTTTCCAAGTCTGCATTCTCCTCCATTGGCTAGTGATCTCTTGGTGGAGGTGGTAATTTTTTGCTCCTCTCCTTTGCGATTTGGTTGAGTAGCTTATTGCAATCTCTACTTTCTTTACTTTTTATCGCATATTTCTATCTCATTGCTATCTAGTTGTTTGTGGAGGTGGAAACACCAAAATGGGGGTTTGACTGAGGCAGACCCCTATACAACCCCAACAATTTCCCCTTCCTTTTTGTGTGCAGGTGAAAGAGCATGTGGAGCTAGCTGGCGAATGTGCATTTTTGTGAGATTATCTTTATTACTTTAGCCTTTATCTACCTGCTTTATCATCTTCACTTGTATCTATCCTACCTTATTATTCTATTTTTCCTGTCGAACCAACTAGCTAGGCCGATTAGTTAGTTTTTTATTATTTTGTACTATGTTCATTGTTTTTTGATCGTACAGACACCACCTCGCCCGAGAGACACTAGTGTGTCACACTAATTTCCTAGAACTGTGTTGTCGTCCTCGGACAGAGAGTTTTCTGAGGCACAATATGGACTCCAAAAACCAACTCGCCTAGCCCAAACTAAAGTTTGGATCTGTAGAGTGATTGATGCACATTATAGTCCTCATCATTCTCGATCCCTATTCCTAAAACATCCCTTTAGAGTGACGTAAGTTAGAGAAGCCCTCCGCTCTCGGCTCTCTGTGACCTGGGGCCTTGACGTGGTTGGTCCCCCTCTCTTACACACATATATATATATATATCTATTTTTTTCAACTAATTTGGTTTGAATGAAAGTATTTGTAACTTCATAGGACAATTTAAGTCTTCAAAAGTTTTTAATTGGTTAAGCTAACAACATGCTAGACGTGACACCAATTTTTTGTGGATTTTTTATGGGAGTGGACATGGAAAATGAGAGCATGATGGAGAAGGATCATGTGTGAAGTGTGCACTTCGTCAACATGAACTTGTAGGTAACACCATATATGGAATTGATATTTTTTTTAAAACTCTATTTAAACTTTAAATTCTTAAACCTCTTAACCTGACAAATTTTTCCAACATGTACTTGCAGGTAATGCCATACAAAATGCAAATGAAATTATTGAATGGCGCAAAATTCATTTTTCTGCTCGCGTCTCTATATACAACACACTATTTTTGGGAAGTTAAAGATACATAGTCAAGAATTTGTTATTTGAATTTCAAAGTGTGTACATGGAAATTAAATTTTCAAATTTAAATATATATACACTTTTTAATCACTTTGATGTTTGTAATTTACAAATACCGATCGATTAAATCCTTATAATTTTCAAACAATTGATGGTGATAGAAGTCTGCATCAAGTCATGACAACAGGACATAGCAAGCCTTATGCAATTAATGTGAGAGAAAAATCATATTTTTGTGTTGATTGCTTAAGACCAATGCAAATACTCTATAATGTGAGAATATTAGAGATGGTCATGTTTCACAATGGGAAATGAAACAATTAGTATCAATGCCTCCTTTTGAAGATAATGACAATGTCGATGTCTACGATCCTCTATATTTAGCTAATTGTAGCTTCTTTGCACTTTAGTGGTGTTCTTCATGTTCCAATTATTTTTGGGACATTCGTCCTTCTGGTCAAGTGATCTCTTTCGACTGACATGGATAGTTTTGGATATATGTCAGAGTAAAATTATTTTGCCTGGTAATTTTTTTAATTACTTAGGCTTCTTTTCACTCCAACTACTTAAACTTACTTAGGTCATGTGATTTTTGTGTCTCAAGTCATATTATGAGGACATATTTCATGATCTAATTTTATCCTCGCCTAGGGTTTCTTTTTTACTCAATAAGAATTTATTATTGTAATTCATAATTTGAATGCACACAATAATTCATTACTTTTTAGGCCATAGCTTTATTATTTCTCTATTTTTGTGATAGGTGTTTGATTGTAGGTGATCCTTGGGAGTTGTAGGGTTGAGGAATTAACTTCAACAATAAGTAATATTTAGATAAAAATTCCCTAGTTTCAAAGGGATACAATGCAATCACTAAGACAACAATTGAAGAAATTAATAAGTGGATTGATAACAAAGATGGATAATCGGGCCTCCACACTCTGTGCCACAATCCTAATAAAGGTAACAAAGTGCAGGATGAATGATGAAAGAAAGAAATGTGTGGCATCTCATACATAATTGGAGTCCCACATCAACATAGTACAAAACATGACCAGTGACATCAATACACTATATCAATTGTGTCTACAGTGACCTAGATTGAATAAAGTATTGAAAATTCAAATGGATCAAACAAAGACACCTATTATAAGTGGCCAATACTTATGATGCAATGCAATACATGGATGAGACAAAAAGAGCACAGTTAGAATCATTGCACACTTAGTTACAACAACTACATGACCAGAGAGGTAATTAAAGTACAAATCAAATAGCTATGAGAAGTGGTTAGCTTAAGAATTTCTCATATTATTGGATTATTCCATGATAAAAAGAACATAGCCTAAAAAAATCATATCTCAACCATCATACTAGAGGTATAAAAAATCCTCACTCAAATTAATACTCAAATACAAGTGTTGCAACAAGCTAAGAACCATTAGGACACCATATTTATGCAACTTAAAGAGATCTACAAAATATAATGCCTACAAATTGATTGATTCTCATGTCTTGAGGACAAGAAATAGTTTTAAGGATGGGGATGTTCGTAGATGACAAAGTAGATACATAGTAGCACTCATAATCTATAACAATTGGTCGCAAAAGGAATGCGGATAATTAGGCCAACTAGGCCAAGTAGGAAAATACGTATTTTGTAAGGGATGTGTCACCATTGTACTTATATGTATAAGAAACTATGATGATGCAAAATTTAAGTTGTAAGCATAAAGAAAGAAAGAAATATAATAAGAATATAAGACATTGTTTCTAGTATTAAATGCACTAAGATATATATATATATATATAAAGGAAATTTATGATTGTGATCCTTATGGATGTTTAAATTTTGTATGATGAATTCTTAATATCTATTAAGGTTTTGCATGTTAGTATTATATGTTGTGGACCCTCTAATCATTGTCCTAGTATAGTCACTACGGTATACATACAACACTCAAAACTCCTAGGCTCAAAACTCCAATTTGTGATCCCACTTTTCTTGCCAACAAGGGAAAAGGGTCAAATTAAGTTGAGATCAACAAAGGGACCCCCCCTTCCCTTCAAGCCATGAGGGTCATAATGTGGAATGATAGGGGAATCAATGCCCCTAATAAAATGCACCTCTTGAAGCATCTATTAGTTATGTCGAAGCCCAATATAACCATTATTTCGGAAACAAAGAAGGAAGATGCAGAATTATAGGCACTAGTGGAAAAATGGAGGTCTTTAAATGGTTTATTTGTGGATGCCAAAGGGAGGGTTTGGGAATTATTTGGAATCCCAAGCTCTTAATTGTAGACTATGTTCAAGATAATTACTTTTGGAAGGTATGTGGAATTAGAAACCCAACCATGAACCTCAATTTCATTTTGATTGGTGTATATGGTCTCATGTGTCTTCAACAAAAGAAAGAGGTTTTGGAGTAGTTTTTTAACCTTATATATAATCAATGAATAATGAAATTATAATTTTGAGTGGGGAATTCAATACTACCTTGAACAACACTTAAAAAGGGGGGTTTCTCCAAAATTATATAAACTTAATGGGATTTTTCAACAATTTTTGGAAAGCAATCATCTCCATGATATTGTACTAAAAATCTCGAGCTTCACATGGACTAACAAAAGACTAGGATTCACAAATATTGTGGAAAGGTTGGATTTTCTTCTTATTAGGTGGAAATTAGGTGCCCTTTCCTTTCCTTTAGAAATGTCAAATCCTCCCTATTAAAAGCTCCTATTACTTTCCATTGTTCTTCAAGTTTTTTTTTTCTGACTAATCTCCTCCAAAATGTCCCTTTAAGTTTGAAAATATTGGGTTATGGGATCAAGATTTATCCAAAAAGATATTTGAATAGTGGTCCATATCTCCAAAAGCAAGAGATTCCAAACTCTTTCATTTTTTTAAGAAATTGGGATACTTAAAGAACAATTAAAACATTGGAATAAAAACCACTTCAAAAATATTTTTAAAGAAAAAGTGTTAGTGGAAGAGGATTTTTTTCCCTAAATGAAATTGTGATCAAGCCTAGAAAAAATCATAAATTGTTCCTAAAAAATCCCTAAAAGGAAATACTTTAAAATTTTGGCCAAGGAGGGGATATTTTGATGATATAATTCTAGAGAATTCTGGTTGAAATATGGGGATTGAAATTACAAATTCTTCCACAACTCAACTAAGATAAAGAGGTGCCACAATAGAATAATTCAAATAAAAAATATAAACGCGATCATGATTGAAAGTGTTGAGGATATTTGTGAAGTTGTAGTAGAGTATTTCAAGGAATTTATGAATGAGTTTGATCCTCCAAATGTTTCCCCTAAAGAATCCTTACTAAGAAATATCTCTTGTTTGATACATCTAATTCAAAATGTCTTCTTGAATCAACCATTCACAAAAGAAGAGATAAAACTAGCCACCTTTCAAATAACCATGATAAGGCTACTAGCCTAGATGGTTTCCCCTCTAGTTTTTATCAACACTTTTGGAATATTATTGGCAATTACTTAGTGGTTGCAGCTGAGGAGTCTAGAAGAAAGGGAACTATGCTAAAATACATAACTAATACATTCATTGTACTAATTTCAAAGAATAAGGTTGTGGATTTCATGGATGACTTCAACCAAATAACCTTATGTAATGTAGTTTATAATACATTTCCAATGCAATGGAAAACAAAATCAAGGTGTTGCTCTCAAACATCATTGTCGAGGAGCAAAGCAACTTCACCTTGGGAAAGTCAATCTCTAATGGGATCATCATTGCTCATGAATCCATTCATTCAATTTGAATGAGAAAAGTGGAGAGAATGATTGCTAAACTTGATATAAAAAAATCTTATAATCTAGTGAACAAGCAATTCCTTCTCAACGTAGTGGAAAAAATTGGGTTCAACAAGGAATAGATAAGATGGATCCAAAGCTACATATCTTCTTTTATATTCTCAATTATAATCAATGGTAGCTTTGAGGGCCTCTTCTATTCTTCCAAGGGCCTAAAACAAGGTGATACAATGTCCTCATACCTATTCATAATCATGTTGGATGCACTTGAAAGATGCATCTAGAAATAAGTCATTATGGGAAAATGAAATGGCATCAAAATTACCCCTAGCCCTATAAACCCATTCACTCATCAACAATTTGCAGATGACAACCTTTTGTTTGAGGTGGAGAGTAAAAGAGAGGCTAGAGTCATGAAGAAAACTTTTAA
>VDFB02174581.1:0-42395 GCA_007258455.2 Sequoia sempervirens
AGGTGCGTCCCGGCAGCCACTTCCCAGCACTTCAGAATCATGAGTTGATCGCAATGCAGCAGAAACGAAGACAAACATAAATCATTTGATATGCATGCAGAGCAAATTAGAGTTTCCAGCTTCGAGACTTGAAAAGAGGGGTAAAAAGTCAGAATTTTCGAAAACCAATGTAAACCACTGCAATCAGCATCCTTTAGGCTATCTGCTGGTAAAATTTCAAGTCAGACGGAGCACTTACTGTTTATAGTAAGTCAGTTTGGAAACAGGCTAAAAATAGCAAATCAGTTGTATGCGCCGATGTCAGCAGGCAGGTCACGTGGTGAGGGGCACGTCATTCAAATTTCAAGTCAATCGGAGCAGTGGAGCTATCAGAAACAAGCATTTACTATTTATAGCAAATCACCTTCAGAAAGGGGCTAAAAATAGCAGGCCGACTAAAAATAGCAGTGTCAACAGGGTAACAGGGTCGTGAGGATGCAGCGTTTGAAATTTCAAATCGTTCTGAGCTTCAGAGATGCAAAAATCAAAGGGCTTACTATAAATAGCAGGGCATGGATAAACTGGCGAAAACGAGAAAAAAATTGATTAAGTCTAGAACTTCATCCTGCAGCCATGGCAAAATGCGCCCAAGTTGATGAAGAAGCATGGAGAAAATTCTAAGTATAAACTTCGTCCACCACATATGCCAAAATGTGCCCATGCTTGGAAAGTCAAAGAAAGTCAACAATTTTCATCCTGTAGCTATGCCAAAATGCGCCCACCTTGAGAGCTGATAGCAAGAAATTTTTTCTAAGTGTTGAAGTTATCCTCCACCACCCTCCAAATGCGCCCATCCTGCACATAGGTGGAAATGCGCCCAAAATGAAAGAAAGTCAAATGAGTCAAAGTTATTCGTCCTCCTCACGCATCTAAATGCGCCCAAAATGAAAGCAAGTCAACAAGTCAACAATTTTCATCCTTCACCTATGTGGAAATGTGCCCAAATGAGGTCAAGTGAAGACAAAAAACGAGAAGTTGAAGAGTCATCCTCCATGCAAGCAAAATGCGCCCAAGTTGAAGGTGGTAAAAGTGAATGTAGGGTGGTGAATGAGGTAAAAGGGTGAAGAAAATACTCCAAGGCGTGGTCAAAGTAAGGTAAGTGCTAGGCGTAGCAATATTCTTCTTCAAGTGCTAAATGCGCCCAAGGGGGTAAGTGCTATAAGGTGTTAGAAAATATTGCCAAAGGGTGAAACAAAATGCTAGGCGTGGTTTTAATTTGCTTCAAGTATGCTATGCACCTAGGGTGGTGAAATTTTTTCTAAGGCGTTGGAACTTCAAGTGGAAATGTCTTTTTTTTTCAAGTGTAGAATGAAATGCAAGGTGATGAATAAAACAAAGTTCCTAGGTGTTGAAGATGTTGGAAGTTAAAAATGATGTGCTTGCAGGAGGATCTTCTAAGTATAATAAATTTTTTTTCTCTCATAGGCAGAGTGATCAAAGCTAAAGACTTCTAAGGAAAAAATTTCAAGTGATTTAAAATTTTCACTAAGGCAAAGTATTTTCTTTCTTAGAAAATACGCCTGGAGCTCAAGGTGGTGAATTCTTCTTCTTGAAGCGCGAACAATTTTCCAGTGACGGAGTCAGAACGATGACAATGCAGGATGAATTTTAAAATTTCTCAAGTCAGAGCAACGGAATGTTCACAGAGATGAAGAACGGATTTAAATTGGTGGAATAATATTTTTTCTAAGGTTCAAAATTTAAAAATTAAATGAACCCGTTCGTTGTATACCCATGGATTCATCGCATTTCGAATAAAATTTTCTTCTGGGTACTGAACATTTGTGATGATGGATGGATTTCTCTGTCTTCCGCGCTTCGCCAAGAGCTTCAGCATGAGGAATTTAATCGGTGCTCGAATGGTGAGTTTTCCTAAGGGAAAATTTTAAAATTTTCTAAGGCAAAGTGAATAAAATGTGTTTTCAAGATAATTTTCTCCAGACAACGAATTTGAAGTGAGTTGCCTAGATGATTTCGATCAAATTCTTCACGGATGAATTTTCCAGAGCATCAGAGATGATTAAAATTTAAAATTTGCAAGACAGAGTTTCGGCTGGGGAATTAAATGGATTAAAAGATGAAATTTAATTAAACATTTTTGAAAGTAAATTAAGATGCCAGTCAAAGTTAAACTTCTAGAAGGTTGAGATTCTCGAACAAGTGTCAGAAATACCAGAGAGGGAAAATTCGAATTCTTGAAGTGGAGTAGTGGAAATTTAATGCACTGACTATAATTGGCTCCTTCCAGAATTCGATTTTTAGCTATAAAATTGAGAAGTTTCTCACTTCTTTTTCACAGCTAAGGAGAATTCAATTTGCTCTAAGTGAGTTGCAGAAGATTGTTGCTAAGTATTGCTGAGGCTTGAAGAAGTTCGAAATTTTGCTAAGTCTGAGAGTTGCTGAGTGAAAGGCGTTGGAAGTGCTGGATTGCTGAAGTTTGAATTTGCTGAAGCTTGAGGAAAATCATATTGCTGAAGCTAAGAAGGACGCCTTGAAGTGAGAAATTTCAAAGAGTTTAAAAGGTGCGAACTTGTTGATTGAAGAAGTGTGAGTTCAAAAAGTGAAGTTGCTGAAGCTTGTGAAGTACGCACTTGCTAAGTGTGAAATACGAATTTACAGAAGTTCAAGTTGCAGATTGAAGTTGCTGAAAGTGTTGAATTTGCTAAGTGATCGAGGCTCGAAGAAAGAAGTTGAGGTTTGCAAGCGAGAAATAACATTACAACTTCTTGAAGTCGATTGCAGCCCCTACACAATGTTTTATTTATTTTATAAATTAATTTGCTGATGAATGTTTGGTGAGTTGCAGATGGCTGAGGCAAGGGCGATTGGCAAAGACAACAATGGTGCATCCAGGCAAGCGGTTATAAAGAAGCTGAGCAAGACATTTATGCCAGAGTCAAAATTCATTTCGAAGTTGGGCAAGCTGACTGACACCAACTTGGGCTCCGTCAACCTTGAAACTTTCAAGAACAGAATGTTGGGGATTGGAAGTCATCGACCTTCGAACACTTCGCACAATATTGTTCGAAGTGGATTATATGCAGCTGCTGGTTTCCCACCAGCCATTCAGTGTTCAGAGCTGATGATGGAGTGCGCCAATTGCTATGAAAAGGATCACAGGTCAATCATGTCACCAGATGGACAGGTGCTCGCTAATCTCACCCCTTCAGCCATTGGTGAAGCTTTCGGGATCCCGGTGCACAGAAACATGGTTTACAAATCCAGAGAGCGAGCTAAGCGGATGTACGCTTCTGCATTCGAGAGATGCATGGAGACAATCAATACTCACTGGATGATCAATCCCAAGCCTTCTCGTACAAAGTTGCCGAGACAAATTATTGCAGATGACTTGAAGCAGGAGTACTGTGACCTCATTATGATGCTGAGCAGAGTTGGAGGTTGTCCACAGTCATTTATTTTCGAGCCATGGATGTTTTATTACATCAACCTCGTACTGGAAGGGAAAGACTACGTCAACTGGGCTATGATGATTAGTGACAATTTGCATGAGCAGCTCCTGAGCCTGAGAAGAACAAAGACATTCTATATGAGCTCTTACATCATCTACATGCTGGCTCGTATGACAAAGTATAGAGGGATCTCATACAAGGAACCTGTTGGTTGTGGCTCTCACCAATTCAAAATCCATGAGGCTTGTCGGCAGTTACACCTAGCAAGTACCACTCATTACAAGCGTGTCAATGATGCCTTCACCATGCATATCGCGAGATTGCTTCAGGAGCGGATGCATCACAGAATCTCGAGAGAGGCCCAATAATTGATTGAAAGGTATGGGTGCTGGTTTATACAGTTTCCAAAGTTTTCTTACATAAGGCTGCAAGGTTTTTCATCGTACCCATATAGGCTGCCTAAGTACCCAACCGATAGAATTTTAATGCTAGAGATATCTAGGCAATTGGTTTGCCTCGATGAAGTCAAAGAAGAAGAAGAAGGGAGTGTTGGCTTCCCAATTGTCATGGGCAATTGAATGAAGTGTGTCCTTCATCTGAGGCAGCCAAGAAGCCGAGTGAACTTCAATTTTATCCTTTTCCATTATCCACCGGCCGACAACATTATGATCCATAATAACATCAAATATAGATGCTTGCGGAAGAGTTTAACCTAGGAAAGCAAATATTGAGGTGGGATGATGCATCGGGCAAAGGTTAATCGGGAAAAGAATGTTCTCTCGGTTGTAATTAACATAGTCGATGGTGAAGTTCGATTCGAGACAGTGAATGAGGATATGGAGCGTTGTCCATCCAGTTATCTGTGATGAAGATACTCACTTCGCTCCTGGTTGAGTAGAACCCGAGAGGTTGACTTGGACACACTCTCTATCAGGTCCTGAGATTCACTAGAGCATGGGTTGTGGTAGCGTGGCGAATTAGTAGGTCAATTGCTTTGACACAATTTGATGGGAGATCACGGGACACCCACCACGAGGAGAAAAACAAATCACACGAGGCCAGTCGAGGAAGGAAGAACCCCATTCAGCGAGGCCTATTGGTAAGACCTCCACGGTTGTAGTTGGAGTCACCCATGTTAAGCGGAACCGTTCTCCAAGTATCCAGGAGGTTTCTTTATTTGTTGATCAGAGGAATGCATTGAATCAGGTGCAAGCAGTACAGGAGAATAATCAGCCACCACGGAGAGAATCGGTTGGCCAAAGTGTCAACGCACCTAGTAGGGTTGATCAGCAGGATGATGAGGAGACTACCACTGACCCTCAGTTTCAGCAAGAATTAGAGGCGGCTATGGAGGATGATGATGATATAGTTTCAGGAGACACTCAGCCACTTGAGGACGATGAGCCTCACCAGAATGATGTAGAGGTTGAACAGGTTCGAGAAGTAGAGGCACAGGAGCAGCAGCCCTTTGATATACAGTATACAGTACCTGATTGGCTCAGGGATAGGATGAGGAGAAGCCCCAGCAAGGAGATTGATCCAGCAGTTGAAATGGAAGAGTTCTTGAACAAGATCAGTGCACCTCCACAGAAGAAGAGAGCACGAAAGTTTTCGAAGATATCAACTGATGAGGATGGTTCCCGTACCCTTCACATGGCTGTGCCACAGGTTGATTGTGACCGAGACGAAGGAGTGCCAGAGAATTACGTGGTCACAACTTTGGAGTTAGGACGCCCCACTGGTGCACAGATTGTAGAGGAGTGTGATAACTCCTACCTCGCCCTCAAGGACAGATTATTCAAGAAGGAAGGAAAGTACAAGAAGTTGAAAAGAGAGCATAAGGCTCTAATTGGATATGTGCAGCAGTTGTCTCGTTCTCCTAGGCAGGAGATTCCAGTGATAGAGCCTCCAGCAGAGATACCTAGAGAGTCAATCGGTGGCTTGATGGAGTTAGGGAAGATGGCACAGGAAGCAGACAAGTGGGTCACAGGAGTTTGTGCTGAGACAGAAAAGTTTATGGAAGATCTTGTTTTTGCTTTTCGGTGAGGCTTCTAGGATTTTAGCGCAGTGGGCGGTTGATGGTGGGTGATGTACATCTGCCAGGCAAAGTAATTCAGCGTCTTGAGGCATTGAGGCATGTTCCTTTGCGGTTGCTGATTGATGGAGGGGTCATTCAGGAGAATGACAGGTATGATTTTTCTAGATGGTATTCTTCAGCGATCACGGGACGTGGTTTCTTCGACGCAGCACAGGTGGATTCAACCAGGATACGGAAGGCTATGGCCAATATCATTGATGGAGTTCAAAACACTTTTGAGGCCATATTTGCTAGGCGGTTGAATCCAGATGAGGTGAATATTGATAATTTGAGGGGTAGGTTGGTGCCTTTCTTTTCAGAGGTGAAGACGTGATACGCATGATGATTCAATACTTCCACTTTGTCCACCTTGATCGAGCACAGGATTCTTTAGTTGCCTGGAGAAAATCTTGTACAAGGCATGAACATTCAGTCGCGGTGTTAGAGTTTCAGCTAGATTGCATTCCACCCATTTCAGTTCAGGAGGTTGAGGCTGTACTTGGCAGATTCGTTGAGTTGCGGCCGGAGAGAAGGAGAATGGGAATGCGCCACGGATGATCTTCTAGAAGGCGATTGTGGGCATTAATTGCCTTTACTATTTTAGGAGTGAGTGGGAATCTTTGTCATTTATTCACCACTCCCATTCGTGATTTTAGGGTTAGAAATTTGAGGTGGCTTAATCTTAGCCTCTTTTGATTGTAATCCTTAGCCGTCCATTGAATTTGGGCTATCTATAAAAGGGGGAGTCCCCCTCATTTGTAATCTAGTAGATATTAAACATTAGCATTAGAGCTAGAGATTGGAGACTAGAGAGTAGAGCATAGTAGACATTTTGCTTAGCATAGTGTGGAGAAGAAAGAAAGTTTTCCCTTTGAAAACTTGTGTGGAGATTGTTGTGTAACACTTTCATGATAATAGATCTTTTCATTGATGGTGGAATTCGTCTTTGTCATGGATAGCTAGCAAGGTCTCTTCTTCCTTTCAGATCCAAGTAGCATAATTTTCATTTCATGCAAGTAGTTTACTTTGATATGTGGTGTTTTATTGAGGTAGCTTCATTTCATTCCATACCACTAGTAGCTTATTGATGATAAGTTCGCCTTGCGTGGTCCACTGAAGATCATCTTGAGTTTAACTTCGATTGTGATTTGTATACTTATATGCGTCGTTTTGATGGTGTATGTATGCTAAATTGTAATCTGAACATCTTTTGCTATCCCTTTGAAGATTGCACCCATTTTACTGAAGCTGTCCGACGTGAGGCTAGGTGAAATTCGGTTGAAGTCTATTGAAATCAAGCTCCACATATCCGACATTTAGAATAGAATATAAGTCTCTTAGGCCCTTTCACTCATTTACTTTCAGCATATTTCTGGTTAGCTTTAGGAAAACGAACTCATTGCCAAATCATACGCACAAAATCCCCTTCACATCATCCATTTATTGTTAGCTGCAAGAATCTTGAACAATTGTGTAAGTCCCCTCGTAAGAACACAACAATTCACATCAACCAACTGAGGGTATTCTAAATATTCGAAACCTTGGAGTTGAACGTGCGAACTTTCTCGCAATCTTAGCGCACGGAATACTTTGATCAGGAGAGAACAGAGTAGCCTTCGGACAACTTTGTTCTTCGGCTGATTGGTGCGGTCACAAAAATCACATCAACAGGAAATGATTGGGATGCGATTTTAGCAACACACTGGGGGTTGTAGATGCCCAAAAATTCCTCAGATATGATAATGAAATCAACTTGAGGACTGCTGTAACAAAAATCTGGTTATACTTGAAGCTGGAAATCACCAAAATTATCCTTCTTTGCCACGCGAACCTCTTGAAAACCTCCTTCCAGCAAGTAAAGATGAAAGTGTCACAAAACAGAGTCACAATCTGCAACTAAAACTTCACCAAAGCAATCTGTTTAAGCTCTATGATGAATTTTTGTTTGAAATCATCTCACATGGTGGAATGGGGCCATCACCATACCACTGCATTCAAGGGAGCACCACCTTGAATCGACTAAAAACTATTTTCAGTCAAGAGACACCTCTCTCAAACTGTCTAAACAAAATTAGCAACACCAAAACATGTCTCTCTCAACCTCCCAAACTTTCTTAAATAAGATTCCAAGCCCAAACCGCCCCAAGAAGAGGATCAGATTTGTTTTATTAAAATATTCACTTTATTTCAAGACTAATGCACCTTAAACTGCCCTAAGCCAACTTCATATTTTATTCCTTTAAAATATTCGTTGCCTTGATCACTAAGGCACTCAAGTCACCCTTGGGGAAAGATCAAATTTTCCCTTATTAAAATATTCATGACTTCATGGCTAAGTTTCCCAAACTGTCCTAGGAGAGGATCTAATTGCTTTTTTTGAATATTAAAATATTTCAATTTGGAAGCTTCCTTGAGCTGCCCAAGGGAGAGATCAAGTTTGATCTTAAAATATTATATTTTGGTTGCTTCTCCCATAAATCTTCTAAACCGCCATAGGAAGGGGAATTCTTCTAGAAGCAGATCTGATTTGATGAGGTCGACTCATCTCCTTATTTACTTTGTCCTCCTTGTTTGCTTGGTCTTGCAAATAGACCTCTTTGCTTGCTTTGACTTGAAGTAGACCTCCTTGCTTGCTTTGACCTCCTTGTATGCTTTGACTTACAAGTGGACCATGAGATAATAATAGAATAGGATCAACATTATGCTTAGCTTGGATTAAGGATAATTCCTTCTTAATTCTCTAAACACATTTTACCAAAATTTGATTCTCTTGGCCAAAATCATTCCCTAATCATGCATCTAACCCACAGGAATGCTGGATGGGGTAGAATTAGGTCACCATAATGTCACTCTGAGAATGGGGACATTACAGTCCTCCCTTCCGAGGATTGCTTTCCCTCAAGCAATCACCATATAACCCACTGCTCCACTTTGATTGGAATGCCAATACACCATAACACCTGAAGCAACTCATCTCAATCACTGAATACCATTGCATCATCCGTGTCAATACGTGGATCCCAAATCAACCCATCCATCCGGCTGTAAGAGTAGAAATAGGTATCTATCATGACATAGTCATCATATATCATCCATCTGTATGAGTAGACCATCAAAGAGATGTCAAAAGCGACTCCCTCTATGTCCATCAGATAGATACACTTCCACGCAGTCCCAAGCAACTGATTAGTTGATGTAGACCCTTAAAAACCGGAAAGTGCCTTGAAGTTCGAAGTAGGACAGCTATTAACCCATGACAAATCAATGAAGATGAAGTCACCAATCAACAAATAGGAAGCTGCTATATCATAGTAAATCGGTGACAAACAATGATGAGTTATGGATGCCTTCAACACCCATCAAAGACAACTCTTGAGTGGCTGGTCCACTACGGGCGTCATCAAAATCACCAACTGAAAATTCTGAAGTCTTCATTAAACCATGCAAAAGAGTAATAATAGCTGTAACACTTGTTCTTTTCAGCCGAACACTTTTGTCATCCACCCACAGAAGGTCAAAGATAGCAAAAAGAATAATCACATGGCTGTAATAAACTGAAATTAATCTCTGAAAACCCAATTTCAGTAATCTGAAAATAGGACAGAAACAACAAAACTGAAATCTTCTAAAGACAACAAGAGATTTAGGCCATCTACAATCAGAATATATCAAAGTTATGACCAAAATTTCTTTCCAATCAAACACTATGTATGCAATTGAATACTTATGATGGCTGATAGGAGTAAGTACAGCAACTTCATGAGAGAAATTTGACTCAAAAATCATCCATAAAACAATCTTACCAACACCACTATCCTCCATAGAACCTTGAGAATAAACTTCATTATGAAAGTAAGCCATCATTGAACTTAATTCATTGCATACTTGAACCTTATGCCACCTTCAACAACTAATGAAAACTTCTCATTGAAAAAGGTTTTGTGTGAAGTAACATTCCATGAGTGCTTCTCACCTGGACCTGATGATGTGTTTTTGACGCCAGCAGAATAAAATGTAGCGGCTGCCTATTCTCTCTTGATCAAAGTATTCCTGCGCTAAGATTGCAAGAAGTTGATAGATTTCAACTTGAGTTCTTTAGTGCAGATAGGCTCGGTTTGGCTTGGTATTTCAAGGGGACTTACAGAATTGTTCGGCAGCGGAGAAAGGAATTCAAATGCTCGAAGGATTTGTCTATGAAGCGCGGGTTTCCTATTCTAACCAAAAAGTACTGAATTGAAATGGGGTAGGGTTAAGAAGATTCTAAATCTATTCTAAGGCGTGGGATATGGAGCTCAACTTCAGCAAACTTCAACCGGACTTCGCTTTGCCTCGCGTCGGACAGCTTCCACAGAGTCGGTGCAATCTTCAAGGGAGATGACTAAAGATATTCAAACCACCACTTGACATGAAGATACCATCACAATGGCGCATACCATTATTCAAAGCTGTGATTGAAGTTAGAGTACATGATATTCGATTGACCACAAGGCGTATTCACCCATCAGCGATACTGCTGGTGGTATGGATGAAACGAAGTTCTTTAGATGAACACCGCGTTCCGCAGTTAACGCATCTACTTGCATGAAATGGGAAAACTTATTCTCGCGCAAATCCTTTCACGAATCGAAGGGCGAAGAAACCTTGCTAGCTCCTGCAACAAAAGTTGAGTTCACCATCAATGAAAAATATTTTATTGAGAGAGTGTTCACAACAATTTCTTACAAAGTTTTCAAGGAAAACTTTCCTCTTCTTCGACTACTCTATCAATCTATACTAAGCTACTTCTAATTTGTCTCTTTATTCTAACTTCTACTCTAATTCTATTGTCTAATGAATGTACAAATGAGGGGGACTCCCCCTTTATATAGCTGGCCAAGTCCAACGGACGGCTCAGATTACAATCGGCTGGATGGCCCAGATCGTGCCACCCCAGCCCTAAACATGATTTGCCCTAAAAACCGCCACAAAAGAGAGTGGGGTAATAAATGAGCCATAATGTCCATTATTCCTTCTAGAAGATTCCCTTTGTAGGCAGCGTTCACTTTTGTCTGATCTTCTTCACGACTTTTGTTCTTCAACTTCTTTGTCCATGAGCTAACATAGCGATTTCTTGTTTCTTCCTTGAGAAGTTGAAATCTAGTCTGGTGCTTTCTTCATTACTTTAAGTTATCCTCGCTTGGTCGGCGTTCCTCTTACCAAAACAAGCAAGGAGAAAGTATTGGAACACATCACAACATAAACTCAACTTACTTACAAGTTTTTGATCTCAGTTTGTTGCCTCCACTAATAACCCATTGTTCAAGTTCATGCCTTAGACAAACTTCATCTTTGAGAAATTCATTTCACTACCTGGGGCTCTGATACTCAATTTCGTTCAACTCCGGCTCCGGAAGACTATCTTTACGAAGGGTTTAAGCAAATTCACCTAGGCAATTTCTTTCAAATTCATCGTCTGGAGGATTTCACCTTGAAAATACATTTTCTTCACATTTGCCTTAGAAAATTTTCACATCTCCCTTAGGGAATTCATCAACCTGGCGCCCATCAAAAATATCCATCCTGAAGGCTGGAGAGAAGCATGGAAGGCTTTAAAATCAACTCCTCATCGACAATCTTCGATACCCAGAAGAAAATTTTCCCCAAAACGCGTCGAATTCATGGGTACCCAACGAACCGGTTCATTTAATTTTCTTGAATTTTGAACCTTAGAAAATATTCCTCTGTGAAATTTAAATCCGTTTTTCACCTCTGTGAAGATTTCTTGTTGCTCTGACCTGAAAATATCTTTATATCAACCCTGTGGAGCCGGCAATCACTGACTTCACTTCTAGCAACTCTGCTCACGCTTCAGGAAAATTCCATCACTTCTCCAGACTTAGGCATTTTTCTAAGGGAGAAAATATTTGTGCCTTAGAAAATTTTAAATCACTTTGAAAATTTTGCCTTAGAAAATTTTATATCCAACTCGATCAACTTGCCTGTGAGGAAAAATTATCAACTTCACTTAGAAAAATTTTGAGAGGACGTCTGGCACATTTTATTTCCCTCTTGCCACTTGCATTTCACTCCACACTTAGGAAATATTCCAACGCCTTGGAGAAATTTTAAAATCATCTTATACTTATTTCACTTTACTTAAGGCACATAGCACTTGAAGAGGTGATTTAAAAATCATGCCTTACCACATATCCCTTCACCACGCCTTAGAAAATATTTCTAACACTCTCCACTCTAGGTGCATAACACTTGATGAAGAAAAACGTCTAGCACACCACCTTTTTTCTACGCCTTGGCAATATTTCTTACCTCATTTACCACCCTCAATTACCTTTTACACCTCAACATGGGCGCATTTCAGCATGTCAAGAGGATGACTCTTCAGCTTCTGCTTTTTGTCTTGACTTGAGCTAGTTTGGGCGCATTTCTATGTGTGTGAAGGATAAAAATGTTGACTTGTTGACTCCTTGCCTTTGGGCGCATTTAGGCATTGCTGGTGGATGAAACTTTTCAAACGCCTTCATGTGACTCTTCGCCTTCTATTTTTTTGTCCTGACATGCATGCATTTGGGCGCATTTTGCCCATGAAGGAGGATGAACTTGCTTTGACCTTTTGACTTCCTTGCCTTATGGGCGCATTTCACCCCTGCTGCAGGATGAACTTCATACTTTGGCACATTTTGAAGGTGGTGGTGGATATCCAGACTTAGACGATTTTTCAATCTCTGAGCTCTCCTTGGGCGCATTTGGCATACTGCGGGACAAACTTAGATTGACTTCTCCCCTTGACTTTTGCATCTGCACCCAGGCCTGTTTTACAATATGAAGGATAAACTTCATGACTTAAGAATTTTCTTGCCTTCTTACTCACCTAGGCGCATTTTGCCCTGTCTACTGGACGAAGCTCCAGACCTAGAACTTTTTCATCACTTCTCGCCAACTTAAGTGCCCTGCTATTTTTAGTAAGTTCTGAATTTTACTCGAGCGGAATGACTTGAAATTTTAAGCGTAGCATCCTCCTTGATCTTGTTTGCTCTTATCATGCCATTTTAGCTAACTGCTATTTTGTACGTTTACGAAGGTGGTTCACTATAAATAGTAACCTATTCGATAGCTCCAATGCTCCGATGGAAGCTTGAAATTTGAATGGGGGAATTGCTCCTCACCACGTGACCTCTTGGTGACAGCGCATGCACTTGGTTACTATTTTTAGCATGTTTCCAATTTGACTTACTATAAATAGTAAGTGCTCTGATCGACTTGAAATTTCACCAGCAGATGGCCTAAAGGACGCTGATCGCGGTGGTTTACACCGGTTTTTGAAAATTTTGACTTTTTACGCCTATTTTTAGGCTCCGAAGTTGGAAACCCTTATTCGCTTCGCATGTATACCAAATGAACTTTGTTTGCCTTTGTTTACACATTGACACTGCCCAGTCATTTCTCATTGAATCTGAGCTGGCAGGAGGCTGGACATACACAAAAAATAGCAAGTTCCTTCTTGAGTGAGTATCTACGTTTGCATGTCATACCATCGCGAAGCTCTCGAAAAACCCATCAGGAATCACCCGACATGCAAAAGAAACCCCGACATGCAAACCCTAAAAATAGCCTCGGAAGACTGAATTCTGAAAGTGGTCGTCTCGTTTTGCATGTTATATCATTGCGAAGGTCTCGAAAAACCCAGAATATCCAGAGACATGCAAGAAAAACTGCATCGAACCACAGCAATTTGCCCGGGCCCAAATTGCTAAAAATAATGGCTCAGATTTTAAACTCAAATTTTGCATGCGAGTAACAGTATACCGAATGCTATGTATTAACCGGAATCTCAAAATAGGCGACAAATTGCTAGAAGTTCACACTTACTAAGAAATAGTAAGTGCCTTGGAGATTCAATGAAAACTACGATGAGAACTTCTTGAGAGCTTATACTAACAATAATGTTAGTCTCAAATTTCAATTTATTCACCTCATTTGATTTGATTTTGACAGGAAAGGTGAAACCCTAATTTTCAGACTTGGTCCCGAATTTCACGTTTAGGCTCATGGTGGGCACATCGGAAAAGGCGGGCAGTAGAAAGAGACAACAACAAAGCGAGCGAAAAGTAAAGCCAAATTAGGGGTCCCATTTGCAGTAGGGCGATGTAACGTCTGGCAGATCATATCCTATTACTATCTTCCTCCATGTTGCTAACATCAAGTTGGTCTTCATCATTCAACATGAGGGGATTATCATGTGTTAACTTAACTTCCATCATAGAAAAAGAATCATCAAATGATTGGAAGTTGTTTTAACCTTCTTGTTCAAACAATTCATCAATTTGCTCCAACTCTGTATCTGCATACTTAGGAGGTTGTCCTAAGTCAAAACCTCCTTGGAGCAAACCAAGCTCTTCAATTTCCAACTTACTTTCATCTGCTCTAGCAACTCCAACTTGCTCCTTGAATTGATATACATCAACAAGCTTATTTTCAACTTCTAAGTGAGCCATTTGGGTGCTTTCTAAAGAAGTTATTGCTGATTTAAGCTTAGATGGAAGCTTATCAATTTCAGCCTCTCTTCCCTTCAATGATTTACATATTCGATCAACAAACTCAAGGACATGATCTCTATCGGATAGCAGGTTCAAATAATCTGATTTAAGTGTTTCAAGAGCCTCTCTGACTACACACCAATCTTCAAGTGAAGATCTTCTTTCCATGCCCATTTGTCTCCTTTCAGCTTGTGCCCTCCAAATGTGATCCTCAACAAACTTATATATGCAATCCAAGTGAGTTAAGGAATGTACAATTTTATCTTCAGTGACTAACAATTGATTCTGTAATTCCAATGTTGAACCATCATTAGAGGTTGATTCAAATCTTCCAACAAACTCCCCATCAACATGCTCATCAATTGACTCTTTTGAAAAGACACTTGGTTCTTCAATTTGCATGGTTTCTGATTTTCCCTCTTCTCTGTTATTATGTTCAAATGATAGGGCAACATCAAATTCAAGCATTGAATCATCACCAATGGCTGTTTTAAAATCTTTATCAACATATTTTTCATCTTGGATCTTTAAGGAATCAATCAGCTCTTCACTTGGCATGGGAATTTCCCACTCATAATCTAAATTACCCTCACAAGCATGGTGAAGATACTCCTTAGTAGGTGCTGTCCTGAAAATTACAGCAGCATCAACTTGTTCAACCTTTGAAGTTTCACTGTTTCCCACATCTTCATCAGGACTCTCTACTTCAATGCCCTCAAGATTTCTTGCAAAGTCACCTTATATCAATCTATCAATCATCTTCAACTCATCCTCAAAAGCAGTGGCATCTTCAAGGTCTTCATCAAATGAAGGACTCGCGAAGTCCAACACTTCATGCTCACTCACTTCATCAAAGCAAGGCTCAATTTCACTAATTTCTGCTATAGAATTTTCCAAATCAGAAATGTCCTCTATGCATGTCTCTTGATTTGTGACTCTCTCTTCATCATACAGAGGCTCAAACTCATTTTTTTCAGCTATCAAGTCTTCATCTACTACTTGGCTGCAATAAACGGGTGGTAGGAGTTCCTATTTCACATTCTTTGTTGTTCCCACATATGTGGTTAGATGTTCTTGGCATGTGAAACAACGTTGCTCTCTTCTCAATTGTCCCACAACTGCAATAAGGTTATCTTGAAACTGCTGCAACATTTGTTGTTGCGTTTGTTCAAGGTATTTCATTATTTTCTCCACTTTAGCTGCCTTTTCCTTCTTTGGTTGAGCAGGAAGGACGATAGGTAACAATCTTCCATCCTTAATTCTAGCCATGAAACTAACTAAATGTACATGTAACCCCACTTTGGCCATACGCTCTTCTTTGACTGATAACCTATTTACGGAAATCCGTGGTTGATCAGTGAAATTAGGGTTTCCTTGCTTGGAGATTTGTGGCATTTCTAGGTATTTACTATTTTTAGTAAATACTAATTTTGGCAGTGGTTCAGTTGTCAGCCTTCATTAAGTCATTTTCAGTTGGAGCAGTTGTTATTATGGCTTGGTCTTCAGAGAGTTTTATTTGGTGAAAAATATTTAATTAAAGGCATTATGTTTTAATTCTCTGTTGGCACCCCCTTGGCCTAAGGAGATAACTTAAGTTGTTTTTAAAGTGGGGCCATGAAGGGTACGCCTTCATAAAGAGCTTTATTAATTTTATTAAGAACTTTATTCCTTGAGCAAAAGTGGACGCCACTTTTATATTATTTGAATAAAGTGAAATATTTGGAGGCTTTTGGGACGCCACTTGAGAAGTTGACTGGGCTTGGGAATTGGAAAGGTCTCTTGTGTCTTTTGAGCTGCTTCTCAGGCAATTGAAGAGTTTTGTTGAGCTCTTATTTATTGAAGGCTTTTGCTACAGCATTTCATCCATGAAAATTATGCTAAAGTAATGCTGTCGAAATGACAATTGACAAATTGCTTCGAGGAAGTCTACCTCCTAGCCTCTCATCCAATTTCGTGTTTGCAATATAACACCTAGTTGGCTACATTGCTGCTTCTCAACTTCAGACTAGCAGATTGAGCATCAAAGATTGAAGAATTTTGGAGATTTTGGTAATTTTGGTTTGCTGTTTCATCAACTGCTGAAAGTGATTTTTATTCATGGCTTATTTTCCAGCTTGAATTTCGTTCTGGGTATTTAACCAATCTGTTTGCTGACCTTGGGCGACCATTCATGCAAGTTTTGAGATTTTATTTTGAAGTGCTTGATTTTTAATTAAAATCGCCCTTCCCAAGAGGGTCGTACCATTTCATATGCATTGGGAATTGTGCAAGTTAAAAAATAAGTTGAAGTTGCTGCTGTTTGGTGCTTGGTTTTTGGGCGCCTACCTCTTGAGAAACATTTGCAAAAGATTTCAGTCAATTCGGAGGTGAAACGAGTGAGTTATGAATATTTTACTGTTTCACAGTCTGCTGTTATAATTTCCAGAATTCTGATTTTTATATCAGACTGTTGCAATTTCCAGTTTTTTGGCTTATACTTCAGTATTTGAGTGTTATATCATTGTAGAAGTTCATACTTGTATCTAAGGTTCATTCCTTATCAATTGTACTTAGTAATTTGCAGAGTTTTATTTGTAAGGTTGAGATTAAGCATTACTAATCCAACCATTCTTTCATTTCTGCAATTTACTTTCTGTTTATCATTAAATTACCCCTGGATGGTTTACCGCCAGTGTGGAAAATCTATTTGTAACACTCTTATACCCACTTCATAGTGGTGAATCCCCACAGCATTGTGGATGCCCGCCGCAGCGGATGAATTGCTTTCTATTGTAATCTTTTCCCCCCACTGTTTGGTGGTAGTGTGGAATTGTTTCTCATGGCTGGTTATCCGCCTAACAGTTTATAATTTCAATTTCTTAGACTCCGTCATATGTTAGCACCTCGCCCTCAGTGGGATCTTGAGTGCACATTCTTGACGTTGAGTAGTTCTTCCATTCAAATTCAGTTTCTTCAATTCAAGTTCAGTATCTTCCATTCAAGTCCAGATTTTTAGTTTGAGGCTAACGCTAATCCAATCATCTATTGCTGGTTATTTTGTGTTACTTCTTGAAAAATTGGTTAGCATATTTCATAATCCAAACTGTAGTGTACCAATTGATTTCACCCAATAGGCTGGTAGGAATCTGGCTCTAATACCACTGTTAGAACCCTTACAAGTTCAAACTGATTTTTTCTTTTTCTTTTTGCTGCACTTATACTCTTAACAAGGGTTTATTATAACATGTAGTTTGAAAGGTTGCAAGCATAAACAACAAGAAATAAACTTGAACATAGATCTCAGGCAATCAACAAGATGAACATAAACAAGGATGATCATACCCAACAATGATAGCTTGTCTTCTTTATTTGATTTGGAAACTGATTACAAAAAAGAGGGTTGGAAAGTACAAACAGTCAGGTCTGATTTGAGTTTCAGACCTTCAATTACATCCACTCTTGCCAAAACACAAGTCCAAACCCTAGCTTTATGAAGTGGGATGCTCGGTCTAGTTGGGAATGATTAAAATGCAACTATAGCAACACACTGGGGGTTGTAGATGCCCGGAAACTCCTTAGATATGATAATGAAATCAACTTGAGGACTGCTGTAACAAAAATCTGGTTATACTTGAAGCTGGAAATCACCAAAATTATCCTTCTTTGCCACATGAACCTCTTGAAAACCTCCTTCCAACAAGTAAAGATGAAAGTGTCACAAAACAAAGTCACAATCTGCAACTAAAACTTCACCAAAGCAATCTGTTTAAGCTCTATGATGAATTTCTGTTTGAAATTATCTCACATGGTGGAATGGGGCCATCACATACCATTGCATTCAAGGGAGCACCACTTTGAATCGACTGAAAACTATTTTCAGTCAAGAGACACCTCTCTCAAACTGTCTAAACAGAATTAGCAACACCAAAACATGCCTCTCTCAACCTCGCAAACTTTCTTAAATAAGATTCCAAACCCAAACCACCCCAAGAAGAGGGTCAAATTTGTTTTATTAAAATATTCAGTTTACTTCAGGACTAAGGCACTTTAAACTGCCCTAAGCCAACTTCATATTTTATTCGATTAAAATATTTGTTGCCTTCATCACTAAGGCACTCAATTGCCTTGGGGAAAGATTAGATTTTCCCTTATTAAAATATTCATGACTTCATGGCTAAGTTTCCCAAACCATCCTAGGAGAGGATCTGATTGCTTTTTTGGCCCAATTTCGGGTACGGGACGTGCCCAGTTCCGATACGCGGCAAATTCCCTATGGATTCGGTCAGGGCGCGTCATTTTGTTTGCTGAAATGTATTTGATTATGTGGCGTTTCGAGGGCGGATCCAACACATTTTCATACTGGCGTGATTTTCATTTTCTTTGTTTACATTTTTTCTTAACCCTAACTTTGGCTTTACCTCTTTAGATTTTACTGCCTTCATTTATCATTTAACCTTATTTTGTTTACACCCACGCAAGCAGCCAACAATGACCTACAATATTTTTCAATGCCATTTCTATTTCTGTTTCCAGCGGCCAATGACGCGACAGAAAAAGGATTTATTTCAGGTGTGTGGCCATTCATGCGACTGTAGAGGATATTCACGCAACTGTAGAAAATTTTTGGGTACCATTTCGAGTCAGGTAAGTCCGCTAATGCTTTTTTTTTTTGTTTCACTTTTAAATGATAAATATATATTTAAATTATTGTTTTACAATTTTTAATATAAAATAATAAATATAAAATAAATTAAATATTAAAACTAAAATTGTAAAAACTTAAAAATAAATGAATAAACTATAAATTTTTATCATTAAAAATTAATAAAAGAAATTATGAATAAACTTTATTATAAACTGAAACACTAAAAAATAATATTCGTTTCAGTTTATAATAAAGTTTATTCATAATTTCTTTTTAAATGTTTTAATGATAAAAATTTATAGTTTATTCATTTATTTTTAATCTTTTAGAATTTTATTTTTAATATTTAATTTATTTTATATTAAAAATTGTAAAACAATAATTTAAATATATATTGCAGTTTCAAAAGTTATAAAAATATATATTGTAGTTATAATAAGTTTTATATATTAAATTTATTAATGAATTTTTAAGTTTTAAATTTAAACAAAATTGTTTATAAGTTATTTAAGTTATAATTTATGAGATAATACATTTATAAATATATTGTTTATTAATATAATTAAATTAGTAATAATTATTTAGTTTTTTTATTATGAATTTAATAATTTATTAATATAATAGATGTAATTTTTTATTTATTTCAAATGGTATATTAGCTTATTTAATTCAATAATTCAATAATTGATTTTGTTTTTGAACTTGTATCAACATAATGGCAATTGGTTCTACTTCTATTGCTCGACCCACCTTTAAAACTGACCCAAATTCACCTCTATGAAAATATGTACAAATGATACAAGAAGTTCAAGGGGGAGGAGCATTTTTTTGGATATGCAGTCATTGTGAAGTTTAGTATACTAGCTCATATAGTCGTGTGAAAGCCCATTTATGTGCCATTCCTAAACAAGGAATCGTAGTATGTTCAGGTCCTCCAAGAGAAGATAGCAACAAGTTATCACCTCAAAAAGTAGCAGCATATATTAAAGAGCAAGAGGAAGCAGATGCAAGACTTGGTCGTGCCACAAACCATCCTTTGCTGAGAGAAAGAGGAAGTGGAAGGGGATCAAAGAGGCCTCCTCCTTCTCCATCACATAGTGACTTTCCTGATATTGTAGTGGAGAGCCACCCATTTTTGGATAGAAGTGAAGAAGATCCTGTTGGTGTGAAGAGAAGCAAGGGGCCATTAGAAGGAGAATTTAAGCTTGAAGTTAGAGAGCTTGCAGATCAAGCCGTTGCAAGATGTCTATATGCAAACGGTTTGGCATTCAATGTTGTAAGATCACCATATTGGCAGGATATATTGAGAAAGGCAAGTGAGTAATCACAAGGGTACACAGGGCCAGGTTATGAGAAGGTGCGTACCACCTTACTAGCAAAGTAGGTAAAAGGCATAAACAATGCATTGGCTCCCATTAGAAATTCATGGAAAAAAAACAAGTGTTTCAATTGTTTCTGATGGATGGAAGGATGCCAAAAACTGGCCATTAGTCAATGTGATTGCAGTGTGCCCTAAAGGGGCAATGTTTTTGAAAGCCGTGGATTGTGAAGGACAAGTGAAGGATGCACAATTTATTGCTAACATCCTTATATAATGCATTCAGGATGTGGGTCTTGAAAATGTTGTCCAAGTAATAATAGACAACGCAAAGAATTGTAGAGTTGCAGGTATGTTGATTGAGACATGATTTGAGCATATATTTTGGACACCTTATGCTGTTCACTCTCTCAACCTCATGCTACAAAAGTTGGGTGCGAAAATAAATTGGATCAAACAAATGTATGCTGAAGCTGAAGAGATCCAAATGTTCGTCACAAACCATCAAATGTCACAGGCCATTTTTAGATCATTTTCAACATTGGAGTTGTTGAAGGTAATTGAAACACTTCAACTTTTAAATTTTACATTTTGCTTTAGTAATTACTAATTTATTTTTTAAACTCAAGCATGTCTTCTTTATATTTTAATTTTAATTTTAAATTTTTGAATAGGTTGCCGAAACTAGATTTGCATCCAACACGATTGTCTTGAGGCGACTTGTGAAGGTGCGGGAGGCATTTTCTAGCATGGTTATCAGTCAAAGTTGGTCCCTATGGAGGCAATCCAATACTGAAAAGGCAACAAATGTTAAATAGATGATCCTAGATGACACTTGGTGGGAACAAGCAAAATATCTTCTTAGATTCACTGAGCCCATCATAGTATGATCCGTTTTATTGACATGGATAAGCCATGTTTGGGAGAGGTATATGATGGCATTGATTCAATGATCGAGCAAATGAAAATTGTCATCAACAAAAAAGAGCAAGATCCCGAAGAAACTTTCTTTAAAGAGGTGCAAACAATTTGTGTTGAGTGGTGGAACAAAATGACCACCCCACTACATCTTGCATTTACATTGACTCCCAAGTTTTATAGTGATGAGATTCTTGCTTTTCCATCAAGAGTGCAACCATATTCAGATCTAGAAGTTGGTGTTGGGTGTAGGAAAGCACTTAGTAGACTCTTCCTCGATCAAGAAACAGGGTTTTTAGTTAGAGCTGAGTTTGCTGATTTTGTAGCTGATGAAAATCATAGTATTGCTGCTTCACTTGACAAGTATAAGATGGATGCTCATTCTTGGTGGCATATCAATGGCTTTACAACACCACATCTCCAAAATCTTGTGATCAAAGTTTTATCGCAAGTAAGTTACTTAGTTTTATTGCACTCTTTAAATTTATATTGTTTACTATTTTAAAAATAATAAAATGGTTAACTTCAAATTTAAAGTTTGATTTACAATTTTATAATTATGAGTTCCTCTCACTTTGTTTCAATAGGTTGCTAGTTCCTCTTCAAATGAGCGAAATTGGAGTACCTACTCCTTTATCCACTCAGTGGAACACAACCGATTGGCAACAAGTAAGGCGGAAGAGCTTGTTTATGTGCATTCCAACTTGTGCCTTCTTACTCATAAAAAGAATGAGTATAAGGAAAGAGGCACGAGGTTGTGGGATGTAGATCCAGAGCAAACTGATTTGGATTTTTCAGCTGCCACACAATCTTTACTTTCTGTGGAACCGGATACCCAGCGTGCTTCTAGTGCAAGTGCTAGTGGGGCTGCATGTGGTTGTACTAATTTACTTACATCATCTAATGTCAATGATGATGTTGATCTTTAATCTTTCTGATGACCCATATGATGCCTACTATAATTGTATTATTTTGTTTTAAATGTTGAACCAATGAACAATGAATTCAATATAATTATATACCTATCGTAACATTCAAGTTTTGAAAAATTGATATCAAATTAATTTAGTATAATTGTATTTCAGATTTGTTATATTTATGGTAATTGTAAGTTTTGTTTAGCATATGCATGATATGTGGTATTCTAAATTTAATTCTTGTTTTTACTTTTTAGGCTATGTTTATATCTGTTAAGTTTTCATGATCAGATTAATGCACAGAAAAATAATTTTAAATCAGACAGAATAACACAGCAGATACCCTGGGAAAACCCTCCTCTTGAGGGAGAAAAACCCAGCAACAAAGATTTCTCTTATTTATATAAACAGTTACAACAATTCACTTTACAATGAGGCCGAACACAAGGCCAATTCACAGCACCAACTGTAGATGCAAGAACAGATGATAAACTGTCACTCCTTGGGATTCAATTCTGCCTTAGAGGAGTTCACAATCTGCACTTTGAATAATTCGCAATCTGCTCTTGAATAATTCGCTTGAGTAATTCACAATCTCTATTCTTCAATAATTCGCAATCTGCTATTAAGGAATTCGCACTTCCATAGAATGAACTTAATGATAGAACAAAGGAGAGAAGTGATCTTCTATAAATACATTGCAATGTCAGAGGTTGCACCTCTACAAGAACAAAGTCGGCCTCAAGGATAAATTACAAATTAAATGAATCAATTAACAAGTCGGCCAAGTTAAGATAAATTGACTTCTAGAATGAAGTCGGCCACCAAGAATAAAAAACGCAAATAATAAGAATGAGGTCGGCCTCATATCATCTTCATTCAATATGACTTCTTCAAGAACTCGAGCCAAGTATAAATTAAATAGCTTTTTGGCTATTATTTAATTTATCGAGCTAAAGCATTATATCGATGCTGTCTATTATCATTAACACTCCCTCTCAGCTAGAGAGAATGCTTCCAGCTGCTCAAGATAAATTACCTCAACATGATGCCCATCACAATGGCTACAACGTGAAGAATATCAACTCATCGTGATATTGGATATCGCCTCAACACGATATCAACCATAATGGCTACAACCATACTATGGTGTGTACACGTGTTCATCACTTGCGTGATGTTGTCACCTCAACGTGACATTCACAAGTACAAAATGTGTCATGGAGTCTCACACATGACATCCACCATGACTCAAGCTCAGAGGGTGGAAACAAGGGCTTCCACCTCAAATTCCTCAGTCTCAGAGGAGAATGCATTAACAGGGACTTGCACCTCAAATTCTTCCGTCTCAGAAGAAAATGTATTAACAAGGACTTGCACCTCAAGTTCTTCTGTCTCAGAAGAAAATGTATTAACAAGGACTTGCACCTCAAATTCTTCCTTCTTAGAAGAAAATGTATTAACAAGGACTTGCACCTCAAATTCTTCCGTCTCAGAAGAAAATGTATTAACAAGGACTTGCATCTCAAATTCTTCCATCTCAGAAGAAAATGTATTAACAAGGACTTGCACCTCAAATTCTTCCGTCTCAGAAGAAAATGTATTAACAAGGCTTCACTGATACTGAGACTCTTACTCAGTCAAGGCTGAATTCTCCACCATACCAAGCTTATCTCGGAAGTACTCAAACTTTATCCTGGCGAGAGGCTTGGTGAGAATATCTGCCGTCTGCTCATCACTGCTGATGTACCTTAACTGTACAACCTTCCTCAGCACCATAGCTCTAATATAGTGGTACTTGAACTCAACATGCTTGGTTCTGTCATGAAACACAGGATTAACAGAAAGCTTCACACAACTCTGATTATCACAATGAATGATAGTAGGCTCCATTGATTGTCCGAACAATCTTGCAAGGAGCTTACGAAGCCAAACTACTTCTCGAGCTGCCATACAAGCTGCAATGTACTCGGCCTCCTGCTTGTACTCAATGATACGAGATGGCGCTTCCCTCTGCCGAAATCGCCGCGGAATTAAAGGCGGCAACAGCGGTGCTCTTCGATCGTGACACAACACAATCGAGTCGGTGAAACCATGTAACTCCAAATGCAGCCACGAGTATACCTCAACCCATATCCAACTGTGCCACGCAAGTATCTCAGGATATGTTTAGCTTCAACAAGATGTATCTGTCTTGGATCACACATAAACTAGCTAAGTGCACTCACCGCATAGCAAATATCAGGTCTAGTGTTAACTAGATACATCAAGGATCCAATCAGCTGTCTATACAATGTAGGATCCACCAAATCTGAACTAGTTGCAGCCTCCTTCAAATTTATGAGGTTGGTCTCCATAGGGTGTAGACATGGATTTGCAATCCATCATGCCAAATCTCTTAAGTATATCAATGGTGTACTTCCCTTGACTTAGAATCATTCCATCTGGTTTCTGCCAGACTTCTAAGCCAAGGAAGTAATGCATGAGCCCAAGGTCCTTCATCTCAAATTCAGAAGTCAATTCCTTCTTACATTCAAGAATCAGGTGATCTTCTCTAGTAAGGATCAGATCGTCAACATATAAAACCAAAATTAATGCATCACCATTGATTACCTTGAAGTAGAGATTTGAATCAGCATCATTCTTCAAGAAGTCCAAACTTGACAAGTACCGATCAATCCTTTCGTACCATGCATGAGGAGCCTGCTTAAGACCATACAAGGCCTTCTTCAACTTGCAAACATGTGACTCCTTCCCATGAACCTCAAATCCATCAGGTTGCTCTATATAAACCTCTTCCTCAATCACTCCATTGAGAAGGGTTGTCTTCACGTCCATCTGGTGAATCTTCCATCCTCTAGATGCAGCAATGGCAATGATGGTTCTGACAGAAGTATAGCGAGCAACAGGAGAAACATAATCAACTCCCTCTTTTTGTGAAAACCCATGAGCTACGGATCTTGCCTAGTACTTTTCAATGCTCCCATCTGCATCTTTAAGTACTTACATCAATCTTCTGATCTCATCGTCTGCAACGCTTGCTTTAGAGAAATGGATTCCTGTGCACACCTCTAGTACTATAGAGAGTTCAAGGTAGACCTCCTCGACCTCATAGCAAATCATTCTGTTCTGAATAGGTTTGCGGAGCTACCAATATCAAATCTAGATGACAATCTTTGAGCAATTATGATCTCAGTAGCTGAAGGGATCCTCTAAGGATTTAGCACCTAGCCTTGCAATACAGTAATCTTCACTTCTTCTCAGTGAGTTACAAAACTCTCTCTTGAACCCTGCTTCAAAGATTGCAAGGAAGACTCTTGGAAGTGAACTCCCTCTAACCACCAGCTCAGTCCCATGGCTGCAAGTTGTGACTTCACGCTTGATCATTTCTTTGGTTGGCATGACTTCCTCATAAGATGCCTCAAGCTTTTCATCGCTAAGCAATCTCTCATCCCCTTCATGCTTCTAGCTGTTCACAAAGCATTTTAGAGAGAGAGATTACTAACAATTTATAACTATCAAAGAAATATCAAGACTAGAATCATACAAGGTTTACTATATCAGGTTGTAGCATGAACACATAAGAATTTATGCACAATGTTAAAACATGAATAAATAAATAAATCATCCTGAAAGAGAAATATATCAAAAGATCAAACTGAAGGGATAAAGAAACTTATCTTTATATAATTTTGATATAACTCTTTCTTCCATCTATTACTCCTCTCGAGAGTGCCAAACTCAGCACAACAAAAAACAATCTGCACAACTATAGATTTCTTGAATGCATTATGCGGTTAGCATGTAGAACCAACTCTCTCCAAGAGTTCAAGGTTCTATCACAAATCATGCATTGGAGAATGATATCGATGTGACCAATCACCATCGAACTTTCAATTCTCTTTTTATTTCAAAGTCACACTCAGAAATCTTCATAACCAACATGAAAAAAACTATCAATAAATGAAATCTTCAAAGGATCTTACGCTAGTGAACACAATTCAAGAGTAACCACTCTCTCTTTACTAATTAGAAGATCCAAAAAAAATAAAAAATAAAAAAAATATATAACTCAGCAACCAAAGAATACTTATCTCTTTAAATATTTTGAAGGTACACCAAGGATCTGGATCTGTGGCTGTGACACATCTTTGCCACCTTCAGTGATGCCATCCTTGAATTAACACCTATCATAGAAGCCAAGACACGGAGTTTGTAGTGACTCATAGGTCGTCACCAAACATAGATAATAACCAAAGCTGTCCAGACTTCAGATTATATGATGAAATCTTATCAACACTGAATAGACGATCTCTCTTCATCTCCAGAATTGATTTCTCATGGCCTTTCCTCCACCAAACCATATGTTAAGGTTCGCTGGCTTATACTTTATTAAGCAGACCAGACATCATGAAGGAGCGATCTTCTTAACATTTGAATGTGGTCTGAAGACCATTCAAATCTTATTCTGACGTTGACAGGGAGACTGAACTGACCACGATCTGCAGCTTCAGAAATGTGCGGACAACTTCAGTAAACATAACCAGGTGATGACTTCCATAAAGCTGAAGCAAATTTAACCAAGGCAGTCCCAGCCTTGTGCCCTGATGGTGTCGATCCTGGGAGAGAATTACAAGAGTTCCCTTAGAGACTTCAAGGCCCACAACAAAGAAATCTGATCGGATCCTCACACACCCGCTCTGATACCATGTTAAGTTTTCATGATCAGATTAATGCACAGAAAAATAATTTTAAATCAGACAGAATAACACAGCAGATACCCTGGGAAAACCCTCCTCTTGAGGGAGAAAAACCCAGCAACAAAGATTTCTCTTATTTATATAAACAGTGACAACAATTCACTTTACAATGAGGCCGAACACAAGGCCAATTCACAGCACCAACTGTAGATGCAAGAACAGATGATAAACTGTCACTCCTTGGGATTCAATTCTGCCTTAGAGGAGTTCACAATCTGCACTTTGAATAATTCGCAATCTGCTCTTGAATAATTGCTCTTGAATAATTCGCTTGAGTAATTCGCAATCTCTGTTCTTCAATAATTCGCAATCTGCTATTAAGGAATTCGCACTTCCATAGAATGAACTTAATGATAGAACAAAGGAGAGAAGTGATCTTCTATAAATACATTGCAATGTCAGAGGTTGCACCTCTACAAGAACAAAGTCGTCCTCAAGGATAAATTACAAATTAAATGAATCAATTAACAAGTCGGCCAAGTTAAGATAAATTGACTTCTAGAATGAAGTCGGCCACCAAGAATAAAAAACGCAAATAATAAGAATGAGGTCGGCCTCATATCATCTTCATTCAATATGACTTCTTCAAGAACTCGAGCCAAGTATAAATTAAATAGCTTTTTGGCTATTATTTAATTTATCGAGCTAAAGCATTATATCGACGCTGTCTATTATCATTAACAATATCTATGTATTTTATATGTTTTATGTATAGATGTACCCAAACATACCCACCCCCCCAAAAAAATTGTCGTACTGGTGTATTGTACTCGTACCCGATTCGACAACTTAGCTTTTTTTGGATATTAAAATATTTCAATTTGGAAGCTTCCTTGAGCCACCTAAGGGAGAGATCAGATTTGATTTGAAAATATTATATTTTGGTTGCTTCTCCCTCAAGTCTTCTAAACGACCATAGGAAGGGGAATTCTTCTAGAAGCAGATCTGATTTGATGAGGTCGACTCACGTCCTTGTTTGCTTGGTCTTGCAAATAGACCTCCTTGCTTGCTTTGACTTGAAGTAGACATCCTTGCTTGCTTTGACTAGCAAGTAGACCTCCTTGTGTGCTTTGACTTACAAGTGGACCTTGAGATAATGATAGAATAAGATCAACATTATGCTTGGCTTGGATTAAGGATAATTCCCTCTTAATTCTCTAAACACATCTTACCAAAATTTGATTCTCTTGGCCAAAATCATTCCCTAATCACACCATCTAACCCACGGGAATGCTGGATGGGCTAGAATTAGGTCACCATGATGTCACTTCGAGAATGGGAACATTACAAAAATTGAGAAGATACTGAACACAATCCCACCAAATGTCATCTAGGATCATTTGCTTAACCTTTGCTGCCCTTGCAGTGCTAGATTGCCTCCATATGGACCAATTAGGGTTGATGACCGTGTTAGAAAGTGCCTCACAAACCTTCACAGGTTGTCTCAACACAGTTGTGTTGGAGGAAAAACGGGTCTCAACAACCTGTTTGAAAATCAAAATATATATTTTTTTAATTTACAAAAATTAAAATAAAAATAAAATTAAAAATATTACTAAAGTGAAACATGTTTATTATTTAACTTAGCTTCAACAACTCCAATTTTGAGAATGTTCTAAATATGCCTTGTGACATATGGTGGTTGGTGATGAACATTTGAATGTCTTCGGCGTTAGCATACACCTATTTGATCCAATCAATTTCAGTGCCAATTTTTTGCTCGAATTAGGTTGTGCAAGGTGTCTAAAAAATGTATGAATACCGCTCTTCAACCAGTAACCCGACAACTGTACAATTTTTTGGATTGTTTGTTATAACTTGCACAACATTTTGAGGGCCCACTTCATCAATAGCTTGAAAAAGAATGTTAGCAATAAATGCACCATCCTTCACCTCTCCTTCACAATCTACTGCTCTCAAAAACATTGCCCCTTTAGGGACATTGCAATAACATTGATCAATCGGTGATTTTGTGCATCTTTCCATCTGTTAGAAACAATGGACACCCTTGTTTCGACCCACGAATCCCCCATGGGCTTCAGGGAGTCCTCTACAAATTTCACCGCTTCATCTAATAAGGTGCTTCACACCTTCTCAAAACCTGGGCCCTTATATCCTTTTGGAGCTTCATTAATTGATTTCACCATTTTTTGCCAATATGGTGAGCAAACAACGTTGAAAGCCAATCCATTTACATAGACACATCTTGCTATGTTTTGATTGACAATCTCTCTAGCCTCATTTTGAAATGCCATTTCCAATGGTCCCTTTGATCTCTTATGTGTAGAGGCCATAGGTTGCTCTTCAAGTATGGACATAAATGGATGGCTCTCTGTAGGTTGAAAATTAGAAGGCAGTGTATGGGGCTTCATTCCTTGAGATCCTCCTTTTAACAAAGGATGATTTGATTTACAACCTAGTGCATGGTTTGCTTTTTCTTGCTTTTCGATATATGCCAATATTTTTTATTTCTGGAAAGCCTTTACTAGCTTCACCTAGACAAAGTTTGATGCCTAGTCCATGGATCTTGCACAAATGGCCTCTCACTCAACTATATGAGCTCGAATATCTAACTTTACAATGACCAAAAATCCAAACATAACCTCCACCACTAGTAAGTTGTACCATTTCAACATATTTCTGAAAGGGAGAGTTTGGGTTTGTTTTGAAGTGAGATTGGCTTGCAGAGCTAGAAGTGGTTGCCATTGTAATATCTAAGGCAACAAGTTCAATAAACAACACATTTGAAAAACTAAAAGAAATGAAATTAGAAAACAAAAATATTTTAATATGTAACGACCCAATTCTGCGTAAATTAAAAACTTTCTAATTCTCACTTAAAACATGTAAAAGTAACATATAACAAAGATAATACAATAAAATTTCTTCCTTTCTTTATTGATAAACACGTACAAGTTACAATATGTTTCCTCATGAATTTCATTTTTATTGCAAATATAAATCAGAGTTAAAAAGTAATACAGTTACATACATAGCTCGTAAGCTTTTGCACAAATAGAAGTAAGAAGGTCCAGGAGTCCGTCCTTTGAAATCTTGGTACATCAGCCGCTTTGCTGTGGAGGAGAAACATCACTCGGGCGCTTTTCCGCCAACCACGGACTTATAATGCGGTCCCCCGCACGATCATTTTGCAATGAACGGCCCTCCCTTCGAAGAAGAGATTGGTAGGGTATCCTTTAACGATTACCAACTGAGCATAGTGTTGTGTCCTACTCAACTAGAACCTTGCTATTTCACAATCTCGATCTAGTACTTGGATCACAATGAACCGACAGTGTAGTCTCAACTATCTCACATCTAAGTGGATGTCATACCTTTCGCTACTTTGGCCAAAGTATTCTCATTCAGTACTTCGAATGAAGGTCATCTATCATAAACACTACTCAGGGCCGATTTGACTTGAGGCTTCCTTACTCTACGCATAGGTTTGTCCTTCAATGGGTGAATCCATCATCCCAGACATCCTACAATCATACGAACCTACTAGAAATGAAAACAGTATTCAAGTGTCTTGAATCAATCCTCCTAACTAGGAATTCTTTATCCTAGGAGTACTTAACTTGTCTCAGTTATCCTAATAAATTAAGCTAAAAGACTTCACTTGATTATGCCATCATTTTGATCCTAGTAGATAATAAGTACGTCTACGTACTCTCCATATATGGAGATCATACAAGTTTGATACTCCAAACAATTGCATAACCGTTTAATACTACCAATCAATCATCACACACAAGAGACAGTCTTGTAGTACAATGCATATAATTTCCTACTAATGCATATAATCAAATTGAATCCTTTCTTTTCAAAACCCCAATTTCCTACTAAAACCTTCTTAAACTAATTAAACCCCTTCTATTCAATACCCCAATTCCTATTTAAACTTCTTTAACCAAATTGAATATAATGAAATGCATCAAGCTATCTCCTTAAGCTACATTGTCATTCCCTAACCTTTACCCTTGCATAAAATGAAGTCCCTTAAATCATTATGCAATAATAGATTATCAACCAACAGATATATGCTAGGAATAATTCATTTATTTCACCTTAATACAATCAGCAAATCTAAAGACAGTAAAAGAAGACAGTTTTAAGCTAAATTCTTTAATCAAGAAAACATGCCTGTATAGACTCCTTTCCAATGTTCCTCTTATCAGCAGTCTTCTGTTGTTGACCACAGCAAACAGTTTCCTAACTCAGAAATTCTCCACTTAAAGAACGCTATTGTTTTCTCACAGTAATTTATGAAATACAATTGAGAATACTCAATTCTCCTCTCACTGAAAACACTTGAAACAGAATAATAACACAGACTCACAATACTGGCTCTCAAATTGCAGTGTATAAGCTCTCTAAAAACGTCACAAATGAGAAAGCACAAGAATGAATTCGAATGAAGATTTGTGAACTATTTATAGGCCGAATTAAAAACAGTTTCCCCATTTCTGGGCATGTAAATTGACAGATTACCATGTTTACTAAGTCAAAATGTCACTTGTCATTCTTTCAAACCCTCAGTCATGTTCTTCCATGATGATTCGACTTCTTTGGAGCCAGCAGATGAGGAATATTTCAACTCTACAAATAAAAACGCCACCTACAGCCACGTTTTGCTGCCAGGCGTATAAACTCTTCATGATATTATTGCTGCGTTCTAGGTCAAGCTTCCAATCGATACAACTCAGTATTTCGTTGCTATTTCCTGGTTTTTTGAGCTTTGAAAATGTCTTCTTTCATTTCCAGCTGCGCAGGAACTTCCGCCATTTCACGGGAGAGTTTCATTTTTATTTTCATTCATTTTCTAAAGTTCGAACTTTTCAAATGTTTCCTTAAATGAAGTTCGATTCTTTTTCAAATGTATCCTTAAATGAAGTTCGATTCTTTTCAAATGTATTTTGTTTATATGATAAATACTTCATATGGCTACCTTTTAATATTTAAACTTCCACATTTTACAAATTACGAATTTTCTTCTTCCATTTTTAACACTTAAAATATAAAATGCGAATTTCATTCTTTGAAATTGAAATTGTTTTAATAATTTCTAATTGCATATTTTATTTATTAATGTATTATTTTAAACATTAATATTTATTTATATATAAACGTATTTATATATAAATAAATATTAATTTTAATATTAATACATTTAATTAATAAAATATACAAATATATTATTATTTATACATTCCTTATGTATTGATATATATATATATATATTAATAATCACCTTATTAATATATATATTATATATATAAATATATATTTAAATCTTCTAGATAATAATACTTGAATATCATTTATATCAAGATATTAGGCGGAATGTGTACGTGTAAACATGTCTACATATACTCCATGTATATACATATATATGCGTATATACATGTCGATACATATGTACGAGCATATCCATTTGCTTAACATACATACGTATTGATATGTCTATACATTTAGATATGTGTATACAGTGTATACATGTGTATACGTACCCATTCGACCTTTACCACATTCCTTCTATTTCGTTCATTCACAGGGATTCACAGTATAGTCAGACTGACATTTAATCAATCACATCATATAAAGCATAAGGAAGTAAATCAAACTCCTAAGCCTATGGATGACTTTTCTAGACTAACTTATCTGACTTGGTTTCTCAGAACCTATACTGACGTGTGTGTATGCTCATTTGGTACTCGTTACTGCTTACCCGACCAAGTTCTTCCCCGAGTGATATTTCTCCTCTGCCTGGAGGATTGATCCTCTTTCCTGCACATCATGACGCGACAACGGGAGTCATATGCTCAAAATGAAGCAGAATACATGAAACATTTCAAAAGTTAGATTATTCATAAATCAATAACCTTCTATTCTCCTTTATGCAGTATTTCACCAAGAATAACATCAAATGAAACATCATTCATATTGAAAACAAGGTACAAGCATCATTAATTCACCTCTAGAATTCACATTTACTCTATCTAGTGATGGTAAATTGTAACTTCACAATTTGGGATGTAACATAATATATACATACAATTTAATAGTTAATTCATTTAAAAGAATTAAGCATGTGTTATAGATACCTAGAAGAAAGAAAACAAACCAAAAACTTCAAAACAAAACAAGAGAGTTCATTTGTAAAAAAAAAATGTAAGAAAAAAAAACCAAAAACTTCGAAAAACCTATCTCTTTTGAACAAATCTTCCTCTATGATCTTTTTGACAACAAATGAACACTTGAAAATGCACAAGAATAGCACAACAATCAGCTTGGAGCGTTCAACGATCAATCTTCAACTCTATCCTTGCTTTGGCAAGCAAGAAAATAAATTCAGCAATGGAGGAGTTTTATTTTTTATTTTTCATTAACAATATGAAAAATGAGTTTGCTTTTGTTTATTAGATGTTTTATCTATCTCATTCTAGGCTAATAACGTTCATTACTATTGAAATAACCTCGATTTATTTATCTAAAAATATTATTAATTTTTTTTCCTTCCCAAGCTAATAACATTCATTCATTCATTTGTATACTCAAGTACTTCTATCCATACAGGATAGGTATTCATCGAAATTCAAGACAAGCATCCAACCTTACTCGTTAGGCATCTGTTCATGTAGAAAATGAATCCATCTATCGATTCGGGATAGGCATCCACCAAAACAGGTAGGCATCTATCTTAAAAGATAGGTATAGGCTTTGGCCAGAGTCTTAGACTCATCAAGACCATCCAGGTCCTGAGTCACTTCCCTGAAGACCACACTTCCCCCTTGGAAGTGTACTGAGTTTTTCGTCATTTAGGGGTATGAAATTATACAAATGCTTGAAATCTCGCATCGAAATTAACATAAATCCCTGAGGAAATCAAGTGAATCCATCCATAATTCCTTTTGAGTATATGCTATATGATTTCTTCTCAAGTTTATAATTAAGAGTTTATTTGTGAGAATGGTTTACTTTATTTCAGGTGTGAGGTTAGAAAATTTCTAAAGTATAGAATTCTCAACCTACTTAAATATAAAGTAAACCATTCTCACAAATAAACTCTTAGTTGTAAACTTGAGAAGAAATCATATATCATATACTCAGAAGGAATCCGGGAAGGATTCACTTGAATTCCCCGAGGCTTTAGGCAAATTCCGAGATAGGATTTCAAGCCTTTGTATAATTTCATACCTATCTTTTGTGATAGATGCCTACCTGTTTTGGTGGATGCCTATCCCAAATGATAGATGAATTCTTGTTCTGCATGAACAAATGCCTAACCCGTAAGGTTGGATGCTTGTCTTGAATTTCGATGAATTCCTATCTGTAATGTCCCTTTTTTTATTACACAGTGAAATATAATATTATTTTAATTATTTAATATTATGCTCCAGATGCTAATTCAAAACAGAAATATTATTAATGAAATAATATTATATTTCAGTGACTTATTAAATGTAAAATCAAAATTAAGTTACAAATTGGAAATTAAGGGAAAAAGAAGGAAATTCGAACAGCCAGGTGGAAAACCAAAGGACAAGGCAAATGTGAATAAAAGAATGGAGGGGAGCTAATTGCATAAAGGCATGGTTGATTTTTGTAGGTTGGATAGCTTGGCTCTTTTTCGTAACTTGAGGACATAAATCTTCAGGTTCAAGAATTGGACGGAAACCCAATTCTTCACTAGTGGAATCATCCTGGTTTCGCAGTTGGTATTAATGTTTTGAGTTCTGAATTTGTATATCTGCTGAATATTGATTTGAATATATCATCTGTTCTTATATCCAGACGTGCAGTTCAGAAGATTGAATTCCTTTTTTCAGTATTCAATTGCTAGTCTTGGTAATCCTGTCATGTCAGCATGAATGGCTGATAAAGGGGTCAATATTTCTATTTGTAGCTGCTAGTAATATATGATTTGAACTGGCATAGCAGTTTGGAAGGTATATGGTTCATTCCAAATAGTCATCGCTGTGCTATTTTGTTGAGGATTCGTGTAAATCGTAGGAAGAGATTGTGCCACTTCATTCAAGAAAATAGTGTTTATTATTTGTGATCGGAAAGTATTGATAGCCAAGCTCAGGATTAATAATAATGCAACTCAGTGAATTATTTCCAGAATGTATTCACCCGTTTGGTGCTGTGTATTGCTCTGTTTGAAGAAATTCGTGGTGCTTCCATTGAAGAGACTCTCACCAAGACTCTTCATACATTGTTTGGAGGAAACATATTGGGCCATTCATATATTGAAGAGATATAAATATATTGTATGTTAGAAGACTTTATACAACTTTCAGGAACATGTTATATTTCAAAAACAGAAGCTCGATAGTCTAAGTCCCATCAATCTGCATATTTGAAGAGGCCGATATTTTATGAGAGTCAGAATCAGTTAATTCTCTCTGCCGTTCTACAGGCCATTCGTATGCTTCTTGGCTGTCGTATTTTTCTCAAGAAACCAGACTTTCTGGGCAGTGCAGACTGGGAAATTATATTGGATGAAGTCACGATTAATGAAGAAGCATAATCGGTGAGTCTTCAGCCGCTCTGTGCCTTGGCATTGAATTTCTAATTATATCACCTATGTAAGACTGGGTAGCAACAAGTTGTCATATTTAGGAGAGTCTTCTTTTTCAGGGAAGAGTAATTGTCGGGAGCAGTCTTTCTGAGGAAAATCTTTCCCTATATCTAATGTGCCAGCTGAAGAAAAGAAGATGAAACAGTGAAAGCTTCATATTTTTAACGAATTCTTAGAGCCACCTTCTGATATTATTATCATTATTAAATAAGGTCAATGCTTTATGTTGGAAGCTATAAGGTCGATGCTTTGTGTTGGGAGCTACAAGTGACTTATGCCAGGTTGTTTGTCAAAGAATCATGGAATTTCTCATGCTAAGGAAGATGTGGACAATTGGCCACTAGGTGGAAAGAATCTAAGTTGATGAAATGCTCATAGTGAGATGATGTGGGACTTCAGGAAGGGTTGTGTGAATTCAAGTAGCCAGGGAGACGGATGTGTGCATAACAAACAACTAGCGTCAGAATTTGAATTGTCTTTATTGGTTTATGGTGTCATGGTAGGGAAGGGAACTCCCGTATATGTCTCCTAAAAAGAATGATTTAAAGTAATCATATATTTCATATATGCAGCCATTCGGTGACGTTGGACAGAGTTGGAGTTAAATAAGTCAATAAAGGCATTGACTTCTTCATACAGCCTTTCAATGCAATTCTGGAGTGTCGTAACATTATTCCTGAAGTGTCGAACAACTTTGAGGTGCATAGAATATATTAAATTCTTTGCCCTGTTTAATATTAGAACTAAGTATGGTATTGCTGTGTGTTACTTATGTTTTCTGATAGTGATAAATTGGGGTTACAATGTATGATATTCTTTAACTTCCAAATTGCTCCTGGAATATGAATGTATATATGTATATATTGTCTTTGCATTGGTGATGACACTTTATCAGAATGTTTGTAAAGGTTAATTGTCAAACATTGAACTCAAATTGGGAAACAAGTACAGTTCTACCCTTAGCCAAACTGTTTGACGAAATGTCTGAGCAGAATAATTGGTAAAATCGAAAAAATTATTCTCAATTAGTAGGAACCTTGAATACAAATAAATAGACGAGAACATATAAAATTTGGCAACTTCATCATATTTATGATTATCAAAATGATATTATAACTATGAATATAAACTACTTAGATATTATAATGTAAGAGTCACAAATAACAAAGATAAAATAAACAAAGCCAAATTCATAAGATGAATATAAAATATGAAATACACAAATATAAAATATAGAATAAACAAATAACAAATATAAAGTAAAATAAATAAAATAAACTGAATATCAAAAACAAAATAAGCAAATAGTAAATATAAAGTAAAATAAATAAATAACAAATAAGTAAACATCAAAGATAAAATAATAGATATAATCTAAAAATCATTATAAATATAAACATCATATTTAATTAATTCTGATCTTAAAATAATAAGAAGAATCGAACCATTAAAGGCAAACGATTCCTACCCTCCATAGTCAGCAATCACTAATAAACCAATGTGGCAATTCATATACTAAGCAATGCCTTTTAAATGTTAACCTTTGAAAGAGCAGCGGTCAGGGAGAGGCAGCGTTTCAGCAGGTATTTAAATAAAGTCTTCTTCTAGCATAAAAGTCATTGGAGCTAGGGAAAAATAACAAAAAGAAACTGTAGATCGAATAAGGAATCGCTGGCTGGAAATAGATAGAGCGTCGTGGCTGGGAAATAAGGAAGGTTTCAGCAGCAGATCGAAGCAGAATAAAGGTAAGTATTTCTGAACTCCAAATGATTAGTTGGTAAATATATTGAGGATGTAGATAGGGATCTTAGTAAGTATTTATGGATTAAAATATAAATCAGTTTAATACATTATGAATTTAGATGTTGCTGATTGGCAAATAAATTGGGAATTTTAATATTAGTTGGTGATTTGTAAATGTATTTAAATATATATTATGATTGATACATATATTTAGTATATTATGATTGATAGATATATTATTGATGACTGATAAATAGAATTTATACATAATAATACTCATCTAGTTGATGTCATTTATTAATGCCATTTTGGAATAATAAGATTATGCATGTACTATTGATTTTTATAGCATTGCTAATATGTTATTGGATATCTAATTATATATATATATATATATATATATATGTATGTAATATATGATTTACAATTGTATAATAATGATGCTTGCAACAATTATCGAGCCTTATAAGTAATTATGATTCTTTTATGTAAACGAATAGATTGTATTTATATTTATAATCAATCAAATGTAAGGTTGAAGGGAGCAAGTTAGGAAGATGTTGTTTACGAGCCTCCCATGCTAAGCATGCCACTCCGAGGATGGAATTGTCTTGGTTGGACATTCCCGCCTCTTGGGGCCAAGGGGTGGGTTGTCTTGGTTGGACGCTCGTGCTGTTAGACTTAGATGAGTTTAGTAGTTTACATGCACTCCTTTCAAGGTTTCCCATTCAAGCCAAACTATGATTGATTGTTAGGATGGATTCAAGGAGTCTTAGTCATAAAGAGGATGGATAAGACAACATGGGTAGGAAAAGCAGGTAAAGTGTATCCACTAAGTACGCCACTCCAAAGGTGGAATTGTTTTGGATGTTCTTGCCGCTTGGGGCCAAGGGGCGAGTTGTCTTGGTTGGACGCCCGTGCCCTTGGGCTTAGATGGAATGCTTCGGGCGGACTTATCATGTGTCTCATCCAAGTTCTATTATGATTAGAGTCTTCACAATGCATTATGGATATCGATAGTTATGGATAGCTTAAATAGGTAAGGCATTTATAATGTTTTGATCATATGAAATTATATTTCCAATATTATCTAACATGATTAAGGACCTAAACCAAGATTTATCTTGTTCGAAGCATTTGGGGGAATTGTGGGCCTATAAGGAGGGGAAACAGCGTGTGGGTCACCCTATAGGCACACCACCCATATGGATGGCAAGGGCTACATGGGCCAAGAGGGGTGTATTGCTCTTGGGCTTAGAGGGAATGACTATCCAGGACACCTTACTGTAGTTGCACCCTCAACCTCCCAATGTGATTAAGCAATAATGGTTCTGATATGTGGGAATGGCTATAGGATACCTCACTAGGCACACCACCCATTTGGATGGCAAGGGCCACATGGGTCAAGAGGGGTGGATTGCTCTTGGGCTTAGAGTAGAGGGTTCTGTGGGCACCCTATCAGACCATTATATGCAAGGAAGAATGAATTAGGGAAAACCAAAGAAGACTCAATGTACTCATAAAATGTTGTCTTTATTTATAAATGTCTACTAACATATTTGCAGGTTTAAACAGGTAGTTGTATCCCTAACCATGTTGTCTTGATTTTCTTATATATGCATCCTAATTAATATTTATCTTGTAAACATTCTCTAACTATGTTTTGCAGGGGTCTACTCACACTATAAACATTCCCAAACCTAAGGTGATCACTTGGAATTGATAGATTAGGGCAGATTTAGAGTTATCCCAAAAAGGGGACATTACACTATATGGATAGAAGTACCTGAGAATGCAAATGAATGAATAAACGTCATTAGCTTGGGAAGAAAAAACATAAAAAATTCAGTGGTATTTTTAGATTCGGGTATTTACATCCTCTACCAAAGTTTATTTCTCAAATAGACAAGTACAGTTGAAATTACAACCTCTGTCAAGCCTATTTCATTACTTCAGTTTGTTCGTCTACTTCTTAGAGGCACAGTCACTTCAATTCTCTTCTTTCCCTTTGCTTTGGGCTGTCAATTGCTTCCTATAGTAAAAAACATGACTGCCACTTGACATAAATGAAATCGCCACTTTGTGTTGAATTTGTTCTCCATCTTCCAGAAGCTATTAACTTTTGCATAGAGACTTGAAACAAAATGCAATTCTTTTTGAAATTGCATATTAATTTGAGAGGAACATGAAGATGTAAAGATATTGTAAAATTTTTAAAATTTTGTTGCCATCAGAGTATAGTTTTTGGCCCTGAAACTTGCTGAACTGTCTTCATCTATGATGGAGCTTTCTCCTAGGTCTGATAGGGATCAAGAAGCAACCTTTATATCTTGTATTGCTGCATTTAAAAATTTGAAATGACAGAATTTGCATCACTATATACTGCAGCCTCTGAAGTATCTAGGCTTCTTGCATGCAAAGGTGGCATATTTGGGATTTTATCTGAGGGATATTAGTAGTGGGATTTTATTTCTTTTAGAGCTTGATTAGTGAAGGATACCACTGGTCCTTAGAGGGGGCTTTCATCTCACCATGTTAGTCATACTCATCATCACTATCATGAACATGATTTTGAAAAGAATTAGACTGTTCTTTCTCCCAAATATCTGTCTGTTATTAGAAATCACTGACAAGCTCTTGCTTCTCTTCCCTTTTAGAACATACAAGTAATCCTACAGTCTTGTATTACTGAATTTCAATTGAAATGCAGAAGTTACACCACAATAGAATGCTTCCTCAGTTTCTTGACCTCTTGTTTGCCATGGTGACATTTAATACTTCATCCTAGACACCTTGGAATTGGGATTTTGTGCAGTGGTTGGGATTGCACTTGATCCTGTAAACTTCACAATTTGATTGCTTGATGTGTTCTCCATTTTCTAAGTTGTTTATTTTGAAATGCTAAGGTGCCAGGACAAAGCATCAATGAGCATCCTGCTTTTGAGTGGCTTTTATATTTTATTGTTTTCTAATTCAAAGACGTTGGATCTCTGCTTTATGAAAATAATTCTGACTGAACTTTCTTGTGGCTGGTCAATTCTCAAAATTTGACTTTGAAGGCAGCTTCAGAACTCCCAGCTACTGCAATTAATATTTACCTTTTCTGGAATAGGCAAGCATCCTAAAAATCTGGAAACACATCACTAGTAGATTGGAAATGGTTTATGTTATTTACATTCACAATTATAGGTGATAAAGCACTTATGATAAAAGGGGCAAACTGGTGGAAGATGTTTGTTTTGGTAGATTTGGGTTTGCTATACTTATGTTTTATCACTGGACTTTGGTAGCAAGCAACAAAAATATATATTGCAGAGGACAAATTTACATTTAAGCTGCTAGGACAATACAGAATGGACAATTTAATTGATACAGAACTGGAATGGGGGCCAATCTAAATTAATATAATACAGCTATAAGTACTGATACGTTTGTGGATATCTGATATATCACAGTTGGGTTACCCCTTAGATAGAATATGGTGTGGATACATATATACACAATTATTACATATGTTTGTATGTTTGCGGAAAAATATATGCATAATACTTTGAGAAACAGTGCATTTTTGTCATATTCAGGAAGTAATGATTACATGTGTAGAAGTTTAGGGTTTAGATAACAAGCCACTATAAGTGAAGGATGATTCACTTATACAGACCTTAAAAGTAATGCATTAACTAAACATTCACACAAACATTTTGTACACTTTTCTATGAAAATATAATGTGCATGTATTATGTACAGCTGTACATACCATAAGAATTTGTTAAGTGGCTGGTATTGTTTTTAGCATAAGTTAGATTAGCTTTTGATAATGTTCCTCTTTCTTTTTAATGCTTGTCTCATTTTGCAGTCTAACCATATTTAGATAATACGTTGGGGTATTTTCAACAAGTATGGCCAGTGAAAATATATATAGCTGCAATGGTTATAATTAGAGTACTCAGTGTATCCCCAGAAAAGTAAAGAAAATATAACAGAAATATCCAGAGAAATAAAAATTTAAAGCAACAAGTGTAATGTTTAAAACATAAAACCTGTTAAGTAACTACTCTCTGTTGATGCGGGTTTTGTGACCTCAACCAACATTAGAATAAAATACCCAATGGAATATCCTACTCTCTCTTGAACAAAGTCTCCAATGTGCTAAGCTAAGTGATCACAAAGTAAACTACAAGGTTCCTGCTGCATATAGGATAGTCTCAGTTGGTTTGCTGTGTTTTGCTGTTATTTCAAGGGTGACTTACACTCAATTGACTGGTTCAATCCTTCTTCCTTTAAGATTCCTGCAACAACTTTTCAACACTTTGGGATATGGACACTGTTATCTATGAGTATTGAGATCCTACTGCTACTGATTTTGAAAATAAAATAGAAAAAGGATAAGGGTTTAGAGACTAGACTAATTCTAAACTACTCCTATGAACTCAAGAGACAAGTATTGGGTGGCGAAATTCAAACCTATCTTTGCTTTGCCAAGTACAATGACTACAACAACTAGACAAAGATGGTGTAATCTTCAAAGGGGTTTGCAAATGATATCCTATTACTCAAGACCATCATCAATTCGAACAATGAACATGAGTAATAGAATTCGAGTTTAGCAATTTAAAAGTTCAGACTAACCTTGCACATCAAATTGAAAATCATTCAATTGAAAAAGGTATGAACTAATTTCACCATTATCAACACTATCAATCTTTCATTCATTTAAAATTGCTGAAATAAATCTATTTTATTGAAGAAATATGAAACCATGCAAGCTTTCAAACTAACAAATGCTCATCAATAAGCCTAATCATTATTTTGATAGCACTCTTAGCAACAATTTCACAAGTCTCCTGAACAAATGAAATGAGTGGGGTTTATATAGGCACCCCAATTACAAAGTAACGATCCAGATTGATTTGAGATCAGCGACCAAGATTATTTCCAGAAACCCTAACCCTAAAAAGCATAACTAACTTCTTGGACACATGGCACGAGGAAGATGAGCCACTTCCATGGAAAACACTGACACCTTGTGAGCTAATCAAGCAAACAAGACTCCAAAACGCTAATCCCCTTGGCTTGCTCTCTAGCTGCAAATGCAAGAAACTTTGTCGTCACTAGATCGAGTTCCTCCATTGATATGTTTGGCATAGTATCCAGTTGCACTCCAATTACGTCCAAGGCTTCAATGCACTGAGTAAAAGTGTTCTCCGATTTACCTTCTTGCCTCTAAAAGTTGTCCATTAAGGTCAAGAGGGATGACATATCATCCAACTGGTTTTCCTTAATAATCTCCATTTCTTTGAAATAAATATTTGTCACACTTTCTTTTAAACCTTCCAAATCCAAACCACTTGTGTCATGGGTCTCTTGCCCGGTCAATCCTTCAAGTGATGTGAGAATTCTAAGCTATATCTTTCCAAGAGAGTTTTGCATAACAACACACTCCTCTTTTATCTCATCATATATCTTCT
>VDFB02174582.1:0-25161 GCA_007258455.2 Sequoia sempervirens
TGTAGACAAAGCAATGTTACCCATTGAAAATTATCTTAGTGGTAGTATACACCGTAATTATGATCTGCTTCTTCACCACCGATTGCATAATGTGGGTGAAGTGTATCTAGTAGTTCATAATTTCCTTTTAGCACTTCTTGATGTGAAGAAGGAAGAGCTCAAGCATGTTCTAAGCCATCCATAGGTGAAGATTTTGTGGTTCCCAAACGGTTTGTTTTCTTCTAGTCTTTTATTTTAATGTTTGTTTGAGTTTGACAGCTAAATTTCTTGACATACACTCTCTCAATGTGAGCATACACTAAGTATTTTGGGTGTTATACATGAAGCATGAAATATACCGAGCCAATTTTTTTGTTTTTTCAGTTAACAGATTACAACATTAAGCAAGTGCACCCGTTAGGGTTAGATGGATAAAACGTAAACGTGCAAGAAAGTAAACTCAAGATACAGAAGGGAACTCAACGTCAAGTATGTGCTACCCAATCCAAGGCGGAGTGAGGGGCGACCATATGACGGAGTGACTACAGAAAGCAAAGCTTGAAATGAAATGCTGAATAACGAAACTACTCAACACCCAGAATGTGCTTGCTCACCCCGCAGGGAAAGTAGCTACCATAGGGCGGAGTTATACAATTTCCAACTAATATTGAAAGCAAGCTTGAAGGAAATGCTAACTACTGAATCTACTCTACACCCAGAATGTGCTTGCTGACCCAAGACGGGAGAGTAGCGACCATAGGGCGGAGTTTACAATTTCAAACTACTGCTGGAAGTAAAGACTAATACAAATTGATAAAACAAAGGTCTATAATGCGGTCAGTACTACTGCCAGCTTACAGTTGAAAGAAGACAACTTGCTATCAATTACAACCAGCACTTGTGAAGTTTACAATAGCATGAATAAGTTCTTTTTACTGAGAAATGAAGCTGAGAATGAGGATATTTAATTAAAAGATCCAACCTCGTTTCGCTCTTGATCATCCACAATGAAGTATTCCGCCAAGACTTAAAGTTCCTTCATACCGTCCAAGAACCAGATGCAGATTTCTCAATCTGGTTGACAGGCCTGTGTTTTCTTCATAAACCAGCACACAGAAACTTCTTGAAAAACTCGAATCTCCCTTAAAGATCAATCAGATCAATCTAAAACTGAATGCATAGCTCAATAAGATGATGGCACATAGATTAGAAACAAGAAACAGAATGCAAAGGCCAGTTTATTTAATGGCACAATTTCCAAGAACTAGAGACAGTACGGCCCAGTACAGGGGCAAATTTAATTATAAAATCAGACAGTGCTCTATAAAATCTGTACTCTTGCATAAAGGGACGCCTAGCCTATAACAATGGATTTATGCAACACCCACAATGTATATTTTTGTCTTTTTTGAAATATGAATGAGATACTGAGTCTGCTGTAGCTAAATGCTAAAATCAGGAAACCTCTAACATGCAAGATCTGAAAACTAACAATACTAATGCAGATTACAATGCACGGAATACAATGAATTCACAACTAGACTAAATTCATCACTAGTCGTTGTCTTACAAACGAGAAGAGATGCCCAATGGTTAGGAGGTCTTCATCCCTCGAAGTGATCCAGATTCAATCCGGCAGCATAACGGTGTATTTTCCAAGATGATCCAAATGATGCACAAGACTCCCTTTTTATAATCTTTGCTTGACTTCACGAAACCCTAGAATCTGATTTTAGGTCAAAATCCCCTTTCCTCAATGATGGCGTACTTGTGCCTTCAAGCTCTTGATTTAATATTTCATTTAAATATTCAACTTTGAAATATGCGCCAAACATAATCTTGCTTTGACTTAGGGAATATTAAAATGTTCTTTAATGAGGGCGCCACCCTCAATGACCACCTTTTTAAAACGACATTAAGTCATTAAGCCTAAGCCAAGGGTCAACATTAAAATATAACATTTTAACGTGACTATTTTTAATTTAAATGACTTAACTCATTTCTCTGCAAATGCCCTGAAGCCAATACTGATGAAGTCAACTGATCAAACTGAACCCGGAAGTCAACCAACCTGAGCTCATCCGAAAACTGCCAAAAATAGAATTTACTAAAAATAGTAAATTCCAAAAAGTACTCTGAATGTTGAGACGAGCATATCACTGCGAAGCCCTCTGAAAACCCAGAAGGAATCCACCATTAAAACTATCATCTCTGAGAAAAGACCTCCTTAAAATTAGGAAACCCTAATTTTAACTTCTGACTAGCCTCCGGGTTCCCAAGGAAAGGCTAACGGTCACTAAAAAAGTCAGGCTTGAAAAGGGGACATTACAGTCTGCCCTCCCCAAGATTGCTTGTCCTCAAGCAATTGCAAACTAGGATGCTGCATTATCTCATCACTTTCCCAAGTTGCATCCTCCAAAGGCAGGTTCTTCCACTTTACCAAACATTCTCTGATAGTTCTATTCCTCAAGGAATGTTCTCTGAAGTCAAGTATCTCCTCGGGAATTAGAACCAACTGTCCTTCTTCATCCAACGGTGGCAACTGTGAAGAAGCAACCACATTGTGTCCAAGTGCCTTCTTGAGGCGAGACACGTGGAAGACGTTATGCACTCTGCTCTCTGAAGGTAGCTCTAATTCATAAGCTACAGCCCCAACCTTTCTGATGACCCTAAACGACCCATAGAAGCGAGGTTTGAGCTTCTCAGCTCCACTCTTCTTGAGAGTTGACTGTCTGTAAGGTTGTAAACGAAGATAGACCATATCCCCAACCTCAAAAGAATGCTCAACACGCTTCTGATCAGCATACAACTTTTGCTGATTTTGTGCAATCTGCAAGTTATCCTTCAAGGATCTCATTATGTCCTGACTATGTTGCAACAAATCCTTGGCTAATGGTGCTTTGCTGTCACCAAATACCAAATCTGCAAAGCTGGGTGCTTCATATCCATAAAGTGCCAAGAAAGGAGACATTTTGATTGACATATGGAAGGTAGAGTTGTAGCAGTACTCGCCTATATGCAGCCACTTAACCCAAGCTTTCTGCTGTTCGGACACATAATTTCTCAAGTAGCCTTCCAACCACTTGTTCACCACTTCTGTTTGCCCATCAGTTTGAGGGTGATAACTCGTGCTTGGAGTAAGCACAGTACCACTCATTCTGAAAACTTCCTGCCATAAAGGTACTTAGGAACTTGTGTCCCTATCACTGACAATATTCTTTGGCAACCCATGAAGCCTAAAACACTTCTAAAAAATAACCCAAAACTTGACGAAAAAAGTCTGTAATGGCAAAGAAATGAGCAATCGACTAATCTCAACTACCACGTAATACAATCCTTCCCTTGGGCCTGGCAACCCAGTGATGAAATCCATTGAAATGCTTTCCCATTTTTGATTGGGAATTGGAAGTGGTTGCGAAACCGGCTGGCAATGTGTGCTCATTTTTATTTGATTGACAAACAGGACATTCCTGAATGTATCGTTGAACCTCCCTCTTCAAATCTTTCCAAGAAAACCTTTCTCGGATCTGCCTATAGGTCTTGAAAAACCCTTTGGTGACCAGAACTGGAATGTCATGAAAATTCAAAAGAATCTTCTTCTTGAGCTTAGAATCACCACCGTAAAGATTCTTCCCTTTATACTGAATCAAACCCTCAACCACCTGGTACTTTTCATCATGGAAAGTACCTTCCACTTGGTTGCAAACTGATTTTTGGCATAATCAGCAAGCAACATGTCTCTCCAATCTGCTAAGCTCACACAATGAGCTAAGATGAGGCCTTCTGGAGAGAGCATCGGCCACGACATTATTTTTCCCTTTGACATATTCAATGTCAAAGTCGTAAGCTTGAAGCTTACTCACCCATTTCTGTTGCCTCTCATTTAAATCCTTCTGGTGCATAAAATGCTTGAGGCTATTGTGGTCTGTTTTAACCACGAACTTATTCCCCACCAAGTACTGTCGGAACTTGGCTAATGCATGCATAATGGCAAGCATTTCTTTGTCATAAATTGAATATGACCTTTCCACACCCCTTAATTTTCGGCTTTCAAACACAATAGGGTGTTTGTCTTGCATCAGGACAGCACCAACTCCTTCACCCGATGCATCACACTGCAGCTCGAATGGCTTGGAGAAATCAGGGATAGCCAAAACTGGGCACGAGCTCATGATCTTCTTAAATTTGTCAAAAACAACTTGAGCCTTTTCTGACCAAACAAAGGCTCCCTTTTTGGTGAGATCAGTAAGGGGAGCCGCATTCTGAGAATACCCCTTAACAAACCTCCGATAGAAACCACAAAGGCCCAAAAAACCTTTCAACTGAGTCAAACTTTCAGGTGGTGGCCAATCAACCACTGCTTTGATCTTCTCCGGATCCACCTTTACTCCCTCAGCACTGATTATGTGGCCAAGGTATAATAATTCCTCCATTCCAAATTCACATTTGGAAGCTTTAGCAAACAGACTCTCAGACTCCATAATACTAAGCACTTCCTCCAAGTGCTTGAGATGATCTCCCCAAGTCTTGCTGTAAATCAGAATATCATCAAAAAAAATCAATACAAACCGTCTTAAGTGATTCTGAAACACACGGTTCATGCAAGACTGAAAGGTGGCCGGTGCATTAGTCAAACCAAAAGGCATGACTAAGAATTCGAAGTGGCCATAGTGACACCTGAAGGCTGTCTTTTCCACATCTGATCCCCTCATCCTTATCTGATGGTAACCCGATCTTAGATCAATCTTTGAGAAGAACTTAGCCCCATGTAGCTCATCAATGAGCTCATCTATTCTGGGAATGGGGTATCTATTCTTGATAGTGCTTTGGTTCAAAGCACGATAGTCCACGCACATGCGCATGGTACCATCCTTCTTCTTTACAAGAACCACTGCAGAAGCAAAGGGGCTCTTGCTTGGGCGTATGAAACCCATCTCCAAAAGTTCTCGGATATTCTTCTCAATCTCATCCTTTTGCCTCTTCGGATACCGGTATGGAGTTGTGATCACCGGTTTAGCTCCTTCCTTGAGCTCTATGATGTGTTCTGAACCTCGATCAGGAGGAGGTCCAGGAGGTAAATCAGCAAACACTTTACTCTTTTTGGTGAGTAAAGATTGGATATCAGGAGGATGCTCTACTTTAGTTTCAGCTAGACTTGCTGGAAGAATCATGCACTCAGCAGCCCATTCCACTTGATCATGACGTATCAACTTCGCCATCCTCTTGAATGATACAATCCGAGGGCCACCATTCGACATTCCTCTCAACACCACCTTCTTCCCATCGGATTGAAACTTCAACTCCATAGTTTGCAGATTTAGAGAGATCTCTCCAAGAGATCGCAGCCATTGAATGCCAAGGACAGCATCCGTATCTCCAATACTGACCACATAGAAGTCATCCTTGACTTCGTAATTGCCCAATTGCATTGACATGTTCGGAATCCTCTTGGTGCATGAGATGTGAAACCCATCCGCAACCATAACTCTGAACCCTTCAAAGTCTTCTGTTTGCAATCCTTTCTTTGCCACCACAACTTCGTCTATGAAGTTATGTGTAGCACCAGTGTCAATTAGAGCAACAATATGTTGCCCTTTGATCATCCCACAAACTTTAAAGGACTCGTTCTTTTGAAAGCTTGAAAGTTGAGCCAATGTACCACCACTTTCTTTTTCACCTTCAGACTCTTCTGGAGTATTTTCTTCATCGCTGTCCTCAAAATCAGCTTGCTGATCAGAACAATCGGAATTGCTTTCATCAGCTGTATAGAACTCAATTTGATGAATTTTAGCACCCTTTGGGCACACATGGTCTTGGGACCATTTTTCCCAACAACGGAAACACAACCCCTTCCTTCGAAGTTCATTGATAGTCTCTGGATCCAATCTTGAACCAGGAGGTTTCTGGGGTTTAAACTCCTTATGATGAGGCTTCTGATGAAACTTCTTCCCTCTGTCTCCTTTGTGAAAAGCTGGTTTGGAATGGAACTTTTCTTTGGGAGCAGCCCACTCCATGTTTCTAGCTTTTTTCATTGCTTCCTGTAGGGACGGTGGATCAAAAGCTTTGATCCAACCCTTGATTGGCTCCATCAATCCTTCAGTGAATAGGATTACTAATCTTCTTTCTGTGATTCCAGTGACCATAACTAAAAGTCTTTGAAACTCAGCTATGTAGGCATCCACAGTGCCATATTGTCTCAACTGTGCCAACTCCCTAAAATGCACTTCTGGGTCCTTCTTCTCGAACCTCTCAATGAGTCTATTGGTGAACTCATCGTAGCTAGTGATAGACCCATGACCTAAGGTGACTAGGCCATGGTACCACCATTCATGCGCCACCCCATCTAGGTGTAGCGTAGCGAATCTAATCGCTTCTTCTTCAGCCATTGGCCTAAGTGCCAAATAGTTGTCTAGTTTTTGTAACCAGGCTCGAGCAGAATTATTATCGCTTCCATCAAAATGGGCAAGCGTAACCTTGTTGAGAGCTTGATTCCAATCTCCTTGTGCTGGGGTTCTTCTTTGATCATAGTTTCTCCCTTGGCCTCTATCCTTCCTTCTATACTCCATGTAATCATTGAAGGACATGTCAATTTTTACTTCATCAGGAAGAGTGTCATACTCTGTTCGGCCTATCCTCACCCTCTCCAAGGATGAAACATTTTCTTCAGGATCAGGCTGTGGGATTGCTGGTGTCAGAAACGTGGGTTTGAATGGTCTAGCAGAAATGTAAGTGTTGCTCACTGCAGGTTGGGCAACATGACCATTGTGCGGGTTGGAAGCACTGTGCTCCCCGGTATGCCCTGAATTGTGTTGTGGAATATTGGGACCCAATTTCCCCAACAGGAGAGAAAACATATCCATCATGGCATCCATCTTCTTATCGAGTCCTTGACCCAAATTGGCTGAATTGTCTATACCCTTCCCACTGTCACCTCTGTTGCCAGAACTTCTTTCATTATCCCCCATTTCTGTTTCTTGTGAAGGCTCCCAATTAGCCCTCAGAACCTCGGAAGCTGTGTGACCTTCTGGGGCTTGATGCAACTGTGTCTGAACTGTACCTCTCTTGTATACTCTTGCCAAATACCTCTGTTCTCTGTCACTCATAGAAAGCTGATTTCACAGGATGGCAGGATACGTGGCTCTGATACCACTGAAATATACCGAGCCAATTTTTTCGTTTTTTCAATTAACAGATTACAACATTAAGCAAGTGCACCCGTTAGGGTTAGATGGATAAACCGTAAACGTGCAAGAAAGTAAACTCAAGATACAGAAGGGAACTCAACGTCAAGTATGTGCTACCCAATCCAAGGCGGAGTGAGGGGCGACCATATGACGGAGTGACTACAGAAAGCAAAGCTTGAAATGAAATGCTGAATAACGAAACTACTCAACACCCAGAATGTGCTTGCTCACCCCGCAGGGAAAGTAGCTACCATAGGGCGGAGTTATACAATTTCCAACTAATATTGAAAGCAAGCTTGAAGGAAATGCTAACTACTGAGTCTACTCTACACCCAGAATGTGCTTGCTGACCCAAGACGGGAGAGTAGCGACCATAGGGCGGAGTTTACAATTTCAAACTACTGCTGGAATACAAATTGATAAAACAAAGGTCTATAATGCGGTCAGTACTACTGCCAGCTTACAGTTGAAAGAAGACAACTTGCTATCAATTACAACCAGCACTTGTGAAGTTTACAATAGCATGAATAAGTTCTTTTTACTGAGAAATGAAGCTGAGAATGAGGATATTTAATTAAAAGATCCAACCTCGTTTCGCTCTTGATCATCCACAATGAAGTATTCCGCCAAGACTTAAAGTTCCTTCATACCGTCCAAGAACCAGATGCAGATTTCTCAATCTGGTTGACAGGCCTGTGTTTTCTTCATAAACCAGCACACAGAAACTTCTTGAAAAACTCGAATCTCCCTTAAAGATCAATCAGATCAATCTAAAACTGAATGCATAGCTCAATAAGATGATGGCACATAGATTAGAAACAAGAAACAGAATGCAAAGGCCAGATTTATTTAATGGCACAATTTCCAAGAACTAGAGACAGTACGACCCAGTACAGGGGCGAAATTTAATTATAAAACCAGACAGTGCTCTATAAAATCTGTACTCTTGCATAAAGGGATGCCTAGCCTATAACAATGGATTTATGCAACACCCACAATGTATATTTTTGTCTTTTTTGAAATATGAATGAGATACTGAGTCTGCTGTAGCTAAATGCTAAAATCAGGAAACCTCTAACATGCAAGATCTGAAAACTAACAATACTAATGCAGATTACAATGCACGGAATACAATGAATTCACAACTAGACTAAATTCATCACTAGTCGTTGTCTTACAAACGAGAAGAGATGCCCAATGGTTAAGAGGTCTTCATCCCTCGAAGTGATCCAGATTCAATCCGGCAGCATAACGGTGTATTTTCCAAGATGATCCAAATGATGCACAAGACTCCCTTTTTATAATCTTCGCTTGACTTCACGAAACCCTAGAATATGATTTTAGGTCAAAATCCCCTTTCCTCAATGATGGCGTACTTTTGCCTTCAAGCTCTTGATTTAATATTTCATTTAAATATTCAACTTTGAAATATGCGCCAAACATAATCTTGCTTTGACTTAGGGAATATTAAAATGTTCTTTAATGAGGGCGCCACCCTCAATGACCACCTTTTTAAAACGACATTAAGTCATTAAGCCTAAGCCAAGGGTCAACATTAAAATATAACATTTTAACGTGACTATTTTTAATTTAAATGACTTAACTCATTTCTCTGCAAATGCCCTGAAGCCAATACTGATGAAGTCAACTGATCAATCTGAACCCGGAAGTCAACCAACCTGAGCTCATCCGAAAACTGCCAAAAATAGAATTTACTAAAAATAGTAAATTCCAAAAAGTACTCTGAATGCTGAGACGAGCATATCACTGCGAAGCCCTCTGAAAACCCAGAAGGAATCCGCCATTAAAACTATCATCTCTGAGCAAAGACCTCCTTAAAATTAGGAAACCCTAATTTTAACTTCCGACTAGCCTCCGGGTTCCCAAGGAAAGGCTAACGGTCACTGAAAAAGTCAGGCTTGAAAAGGGGACATTACAAAGCAATAGATGATACAATAGGTGTAGCCTAGGTAGTATCATTCTCCATCATCACTCTTTAGTGAATTTTGCGAAGAGAGAAATAGGTATTGCGTGTTATTTAGTTAATGGAAAACCAAAATTTGCAGGCTTTTAAAAAATTTGTTTTTGGTCTTGAAAACTACAATATAATACATTCATTATTGCTTGACAATTTTGTCTTTTAAATGATTAGCTTAGATTGACTTTAATATTCCCAAAAGAAGAACTAATCGATCACCAACAGTTGGAGAGATCACCATTGCATTGGTGATCTTCCTCTAAATATTAGTTGAGGTACATATCCCTCTTTTGATATAATTTTAATTTTTTAAACTTTATGGAATCTAGGGTATTCTTCTGACTAAAAAGCAGAAAAGGTAGACTAACATCTATCCATATCCATGAAATACATGTGATTGAGAATGATTTAAAATAACTAACTAGATTGAAAGGTAAATTGACAAACTATTAGTATCATGACTCACAAGTCAAACTATCAATAGTAAGCTGACTCGACTCACTGCAATTTCAACATTCACTGAAAATATTTGCACAAAACACCAAAGAATAACACATCCTCATAGGGAAGAAATATCCATAACACCTATTAAAGCTCACTTTATTTTTCATAAGCATTAAGTATTTCATCCAAAATTCACTGCTCACAGACAATAAACATCTACAACAAATAATTAAAATTGCTAGTCTATTTGGAAGACGTTTGTGACTTGCACTCATTTTGATTCTGAAACTCTCGCTTTATTGGTAGTTTAGGGCAGTTTGTTCCTTGGGACTCTCTTGAGAATAAATAGACTCATGAATAGTGAATCCCCCTTCTCTATAGTAAAAAAGTTTAAAAATCTATTAGTAATGGTGTCAAAAATCATCAAGATAAGATTGATAATTCTCTTCATCAAAGGGTTAACAAAAAATGCATCACCAGAGTGTTTAGTCAACCAAATCACAATGTAGTCCTAAACCTAAGTACATATGTACAAGTATTGTTCCTGTTGTGACCCTTCCTTATATTAAAGGTATGTCTAATAAGATTTCCAAAATTGTTATAAAAAGGACCTTAAATTTACCTTCAAATATCATTATTTTTAAGAAGCTTCATCCATTCCACCAAAGAACCAAGAGATCTTTGTTTAAATTCTAGAGTTTATAAGATTGATTACTTTTGTAGCACATCCTATATTAGTGAGATTGGTCGCTCCATTATCACAAGGATCAAAGGACATTATGCGGATATCAAGCATGAGTGAGTTATTAAATCCACTCTTATGGAATAATATTCCATTTCTAAACACCACATTCACCTAGAACATACTCAATTCATTGTTAAAGAAGATAACTACTTTAAAAGAAAATCAAAGAAGCAATTGAAATTGGTAGCCACCTATATGTAACCTAAACCATTATGAAGGATGGAACTTTAGTTCTACACGACATGCTTTATTAAACTCTCTCAAATTATCTTCTTCCTCCTTATGCTACTTTCTTTCACCCACTTGTCCTCTTCTTTGCCCTTATAGTCCTCTTCTCCCTCTAAGTTCCTCATTCTCCTTTTGGCTTGTTAGCTACCCTTATTAATTTCTTTATCACCCTTATATTGTACCCCTTTCTATTTGTGAATTGGTGGATATAGACTCATCGTATCCTTATGGTTTATCTTTTGATTTTTAAATTTATTTTATTTTTCACTTATGTTAGTTCTCCTCATCCTTCTCCTTTTCTTTTTTTCTATCATTATTCTTTCTTTGCTAATAATTTTTTTCAATGAGAATTATTAATTCTCATTTATGCATTCCCTTTTCTTCTTCAATTATTTCTATCTTTATTACTTAATATATTATCCCTTAATAATTAAGTGGCCAATACTATTATTTTATTTTTATTTTCATTTTTTTAATATTTTAATTACTTGTTTAGTTAGGATCTTAATTATCCTAACTTTGCATCATATCAATATTCATTTGGTTTCTTTGACTTTGTTTATTTATCATCATATAACTAAAATATTTTATCATATAAACATCTTAATTTTAAAAATATACATTAACTATTAGCTAGCTTTATCTTTGAATTTTGCTTGGTTTTATTATTATTTTTTCATCATATTTCTTATATAGTTATACTTATTTCATGAAGTTTTTCAACCCTCCTTTTTTATTGGTTTCCAATCCATTTACCTTTACCCCCTTTCTTATAGAGCATAATCTAAAATCTATCTTACAAGTATTATCCTAGATTCCTATCGATGAATCACAAAGTGTAGTCTGAAACATTGATATTTTAAAAATATCTACACAATTTTCATCTAAAAGCACTAATAAATACTATTATGAGCTTTGGAAATAACATGTCTCTTATTGAAAAACCTAGATATATGCACTCCAACAGAGTGTAGATTGTTGAATCTCTCTCTTATTTTGGATGTTTCGAATATGTACAAGGATGGATAGTGCTTACAAACACCTGTGGGGAATTTGTTGAATTATAGGAGTCATGCTCTCCTCATTTTAATCCCTAGAGTATCAACTTTATGGCTTTGAGGGAAATATCAAAGACAAGCAAGTGTGTGAGGATCTATGGATGATGTAGACTTGATCCACACATCTAATCTAAGGTGACAAATAGTAAATCTGAGTATAAATAAAACTTTAAAAATCAACAATATGTGACATCATGGATTAAGAAATAAAGGTTGAGATATGTGATATCATGAACTAAATTTGCACAACAATATATCATTTATACACTAATTATTATATTTAAATACTTAAAGTCAACCAAAAACATAAAATATAAATATAAATATATAATTTTCACTATTATAATAATATCACCTTTAACAACAAATTAATATAAAAACATTATCTATTTAGTTACTATAAACTATAAATACTATATAATTTAAACACATATTTTAAGTAATTAAAAACCAAAATATTAATGTGTTGTTTTATTTCTCAAATGCATATAACAACAATAGATCCAGTAGACCATAAATAAATACAAATATATGGAAATACTCAAATTCATATAAATATGTACATACATAATAAAAGGTCTGATATGCGGCCCACAGACAGTCTCCAGTAAAGAAAATACAGTATCTCCCCACCAACATGAATCTGTGTTATTCTAAAAGCTACTATATAACTAACTATACTAAACATAGTGGGCCACCAACGCTTCAGCGCGTTGAATTTTTAGTCAGTCTTGAACTTCTCCATCACATATGGTCCCCTGCCCTGCTGCTCCTCTCCTCTATCTTCTTCTCCATGCTCATGCCTGTGCCTTGGCTGCCTCCCTTCTCCGCCTGGAAACCTGTGCTCAAAATCTCTTTTTCGTGGTAAAGGCGGAAATTCCTCTACTTTTGGATGAAATTCTGTGGATTCAGCCTGCACAGGAAAAGTATTAGTAAAAGACTCTGTTCGCTCTCCTTTTGTTGGAAAAGGAAAATGTTCATTTTCTTTTTCTTCTTCATGTCCGTGTCCATGCCCATGCCTTGGCTGCCTTCCTTCTCTGCCTGGAAAACCATGGTCAAAATCTCTCTCCCGAGGTAAGGGCAGAAATTCTTCTACTATTGAATGAAATTCTGTGGATTCTTCCACAGGAAAAGCATGAGGAAAAGGCTCCGTCTGGTCTTCTGGAAAAGGCATATACTCATTGTCCCTCTTTCTCTCCCCTCTTTCATCTCTGTGCTGCCTCCCTTCTCCTCCGCTGGGAAAGCCATGGACAAATTCAGTCTCCCGTGGCAGAGACCGAAATTCATCTACTCTTGGATGAAATTCTGCAGGATCAGCATGTCCAGGGAAGAGATGGAAAAGAAATTCCAGCCACACTCCTCTTGCTGGAAAAGGCATATGCTCATTGTCTCTCTTTCTCTCCCCTGCTTCATCTCTGTGCTGCCTCCCTTCTCCTCCGTTGGGAAAGCCATGGTCAAATTCAGTCTCCCGTGGCAGAGGCCGAAATTCATCCACTCTTGGATGAAATTCTCCGGGATCAGCATGTCCAGGGAAGAGATGGAAAATGAATTCCGGCCACATTCCTCTTGCTGGAAAAGGCATATGCTCATGTTCTTTCTCTCTTTTTTCTTCTTCTGGATGCCCATGCCAATGTCGCCTCCACTCTCCCTTTGAAAAACCAGGGCCAAAATCACTCTTTTCTGGTAGAGGCCGAGCCATTCTCGGATGGAAATCCCTGGGTTCACCATCCATATCTGTGAATTCTAAGGGAAAAGGCATATGTTCACTCTTTCTCTGTCCCCTGCGGTTGAATTTGACGTGATGGCAACCACCGGGACACCCAAACCTGAAGCCTCTGCTCCTTTCTCCTTGGAAAACTCCATCGTTTCCCCTCAGATTGGGTCTCTCCAGAGGCAGAGTTTCTCTGGCTATTTCATTGAACTCCTCCTTCTCACTTGGCAAAAGAAGATGGATGCTTTGCTCTTTCTCTCCAACCACTTCTTCCCTTTGGAAGGGAACTCTGCAATCCCCCAAACCAGAAAGACACAGAAGAATGCAAATGCTTATCAGAGCTAATGCACTACGAGAGCCCGCCATTGCAAACGGAAATGTTTGTAGAAATCCTTTCTTCAGCCCAAATATATAGACATTCTGAGATTCTGGTCAAACAAATCGAGCTCTGAAACTAAATTGAAATTCAGGTTACTAGTGTGAAAGCGGCAAAACTTTCCCACGAAACTGAGCGAGGATTAGTTCCGACAAAATTGTTTTGAATTTAACAGGTGTAAACGTTGCTTTCAAAGATTCAACGCTAACAGTTTTGCGCGTCGCTTTCCACACGCTTTGCTTCAGAGTTAAGCAACGTATATTTCAAATGGATTCTTCCATCACAAATGACGTGTTCCACCTGTGTATTAGACTTGAGTAAACGTTTCATAACAAAATATGAATATTATATTTCTACATTAAAAAAATATATTATTCTAATTAGTCTAAGGATATTGGGGTGTTAGAATCCTTTTTATATACAATTTTTTAAATTAATTTTTTTCGGTGTTATTAAAGGGTCTCACAACACGTCATTATAAATCTTTTTTTAAATATGAATTTTGTTGGTCAATGTTTTTAAATTATTGAAATATTAAAATATTTATTAAATTAATATTAATTAAATAATAAAAAATGATAAGAAAGTCATAACTATTAAAAGATAAAATATAATAACAAAGTTAATATATATATATAGTATTATAAGATAATAAGTAGATAGCAACATATAACTTTTGTATAGATTTTTACCTATTTAATTGACAAGGTGATAGAGTGGGTTTGCAAGTCTAATAAATTTCAACTTATTTCACACCTAAAAATCATTTAAAAGATCATTGGTAAACATTTCTCAAGTTTTTGGAATCTATCTCTCCACATCAATACATAAATCAATTGTTTTAAGAAACAATAATATTATGTCCAACACCCTAACACATGGTGACTCTCCCATGTGCTATACAATCTTTTCATTCTGCCAACCCTAATTCATTGCACAATAATATACAACAAATCAAGAGGGTGGAAGGCATGCTTAAGAACATTCTTAAATGGGTGAAGGTAACCATTTATTTAGTGCATTATGAAGGGGATTAAGTTCTAGTCACTTGCTTCATGTTCCAATTCATGCTCCAACCCATTAGAGATCTTCTTCTTGTTGTTAAGAAGCATATGCCTCAAATGAGGAAAGAAAGGGAAAACCTCAAGATAAAATAGGCTTACTTTTGCTCATGAAAAATGTTGCAAAAGCATAAACTACTTGACCAAACTTGTAGAAGGAAGCTTAGATGACATACACCTAAACGAATTATGTCATGTGTTCCATATCCTAGATTTTTAGGGATTGGAAGAATGAATATGTGCTCCAAAGGTCTTTTAAATTTTCATGAAAATTCTTTTGTTTAGAGAAATTTGGAGTTGAAGTTTTCTTTTTATCGAGTTCTCCCCAAAAGAGGGGTTATGTTGCTAACAATTTTTATTGGTTTGAAGGAAACTTATGATATCATTGGTTGCATGTAGGTTATGGAGTTATCTTTAGGTGACCTACAAATTGAAGTCCTCTTCAAATATCAAGCCATAGATCCTTTGCAATTTTCCTTCCCTCTTCCATCAATCACATATAATTTTATTTTTCCCATTAATAATTCATTAGAAAGTTAATTCTCTCTATATAAGGAAGCCAATAATTTGCATGCTCCCCACTTTTCCCTCATAAATGAATTTGAACATTTTTCCCTCACTTGTACATTCATTTGAGACCATTTCAATATCCTTTTATCTCCATCACATCCTCACACACCACTTGTTGTGTTTTACCAACTAAGGTTTGATAGTGTGAACATCATGAAGCACATGCACCACCATCCCATTAAAACCAAGTTTATACACTAAATACTTTCAATAGTGCTTTGTGGATATTGGAATACACCTACTAAGGGATTGGTTGATAATATTCAATATAATACAACTTTTCATCCTCATCTCTTATACTTAGCTCAAAATATCAAACTATTGAGAGTTAATAAGTTAACATTTAATGAGTCGAAAAAGGACCAAGAGTTGAAGGAAAACAACTCTAGAGAGTTGAAAAGGGCTTAGAGACAAAGACACCTACATTCAAGAGGGTTGTAGTTCCCCACAATATACTGACAACAATGTCCACTTGTGTAGTAACAACACTTGTTTATGAAGCAACAACACCCATCTATGCACCAACACCTAATTTTTTAAAAGTTGTCTAAGAGTGCCTATATGTATACTAAAGATACATCTTGCCTCTTTAGCTCATTTATACAATTAAATCAGATGTTTTTTCAAATAGACATACTCTTTTTTTAAAATTTTGTTTTTATAAACATTTCAATTCGCACATTTCCAATTCCCAACCTCTATACTCTCTATTTATAGATCATATTAGATTAATTTCATTTTTTATATTTATGTTATTGATTTGATTTAGTTCATTATAAATACAATAAAAAAAATTACTCACATAAAAAATCTAACTACACTTTATAATCTACCATCAATTTTTTTTAAAAAAATTAGAATCATATAATATAATATGACATGTTAAGACACTAAATTCTTTTAAAAAATAAATTTAAAAATATTCTATAAACAATCAACCTCACATTTTCCTTTCTATTTTTTCATTTTTCACTTCATCACATGTTTTCTCCTTTGATCACTTGTTTTTGACTTCCTTCAAACGGTTTAACTCTCCTCATTTAAAAAATTAAAAAGGAAAAAGTTCTTCATCGTTAAGTAAAGTATATTCTAAAAGGATTCTTCCTTATTTCCACGTGTATTCTACCAAAACTATGTTCGTGTTTAAAACAAAGAGCGTTTGGTTTTAACACCAAAAATATGTTGGTTTTTACACGCTTTGCTTTATGAGCTGCTGTTTTGTCTGAGAATTTTTTGCTGCTTATTTTTCCTCCTATTCGTAACTCTTGATTTTCTTTATCCAATAAAAAGTGTGTTTCGATTTTAATACACTCATCAATATTTTTAAAATAAATTATTGAAAAATTAAAAGTTAATTGGTTGGGTTGCAAATATTAAAAAATAAAATAAAAGTCGTACATTCTAAGATGGCGGTTGGATAGAACCCTTTTATAAAAAAAATATTATAATGATGTTTTCCTAAAGAAAGAAAAAATTATCCTTATTATAATTGAACATGTATTTGTATGATAAAATTTAAAAAAATCATTTATACGGAACAAGTTAGTTTCATTGGGAACCTAAGACATGTATTAAAGATTATTATTATTATTGAATATTGAAATCAAAATTATAAATATATGTATGAAAGATAATTAGATATTACTTAAAAAATTCACAAGTGAAGATATAAGAAATGGATTTTTTTGTTTTTTTTTTTTTTGTGTTTTTATAGTGTAAATGATTTTTTTTTAAAGTTTATACAATTACAATTAATATAAATGATAGAAATACAATTCATTAATTTGTACAAATAAATTAAAAGATTTTAGCAAAATACACATCTTTCATTCATAGATAAAATGAAAAAGGAATGATAGTTATTTGTAGAGTTTGCAATTAAGAATGATGATTCTTGTGAACATAAACATACATTACAACATCCTTCTTAATATGAGAGGCATGTGAATACAAATAAAATACAATATAGTTACACAATAAAAAAATGGAAGTTGAGATGGTTTGACTTGAACCATTTGTTTCCACTTATCTTGCTGGTTGTGAAGAGGTTGGAAAAGATTGAATATAAACAAAGGAAGATAAAAGCAATATAAAGCACAATACCTCCACCTAAAATCTTTGCTTCTTTCTTTGATGAGCAAAAGTGGAGTGCACCCTTATTCTATTTGATTTATTTTTTGATATTGATATGTGGATTTCTCACTGCTTTAACAAAACTTTGATATGATTTGATAATGATAATGATAAGCTTGATTCAATAAAGATTTTGATAGCATGTAGGTATGATAACTCTAGATGATCACTTGTATTAAGTTGCATTAGGTGAAAATGAAGGATGAGAGCCTCTAGATATAGCCTTGAAGAGGCAAAATCAATGGCTAGAAATGATTGATGATGAATGGCTAAGATTGAAGGAGGATTAGGATTTGAATGAAGGATGCAATCATATGACAAGTGTCAAATGATGACTAGGATCTAGGTTTAGGATTATGATAAGAACAAAAACCTTATGGAAATGGTTTTGATTAAAAGGTTAAATGAGATGAATGGATGAGGGTAAGTGCACAAAGATGGGCGACCAAAAAGGGGTCTTAAGTGGCCTCTTTATTTTTTTGAAATCAGGAAATATTGACCTTGGATGAGAAATTAAGGATTTTTATACTCAAAATTTTAAGATGCAACAAAAACAAGGGTCATAGTGCTCCAAATCTACTTTTTAAACTACTATTTTTAAAAAAAAGTGATAGAGATTATGGGGTTCAAAAAGGGGGGCCACACAAATTGGTCTTGTTCTTTTCAAAAAAACATAACATAATGTTTGTTGTGCCCCCCTAAAATGTTAACTTTTTTTTTAGTATTTTTAAAATCACTTCAATGAGAAATTAGCTAACAAGATATAGTTTATGCCTGATTTTTTGGTAATTTTTTAGTACTGATTTTCAAAGTGGACACATCTTGGAAAACAAAAATTTGGTCGTTCTCCTCCCTAATTTTTTTGAAAACTAATCGAAAATCTTTTTTTTTTTAAATGTGTAAAATGAAGTCTAGTTTATAAAAATGTAATTTATTTGAAATTTTAATGAACGGTTAAAAAATAAAGTAAAAAATATCGAACATTGGTTTTTGACAAAAAATGATACACCAACAAAAGAAATTAAAGATGAAAGCATTAACATAGTCAAAATGTGAAAAAAATTGTACATAGTTAAATAACTAAGAGAGAGCTTAACATTACCTAGGTGTTTGTTTTACTCGACCTTGAAACATGTGCAAACTTGATGGGGAGTACGAACAAGATTGTGTGAAATTTTGTAGAATATGCAAAAACACGTTTTTGGGTATTGGAAAGATAGTCCAAGCCTTTGGGTTAGATATCCAAAGCAAATCCAAGTCAAAGGCTTGGGGATTCCCAAAGCAAGACAAAACGCGAGCGTACTATAACACATTCATGTTATGCCTTGCTTTAATTTGTTTTTGTGTATGTTTTATGTATGGGAAAGTTAAGATTTTATGCAAAAGAATCCATAGTTGATCAATGCTAAAGATAATGCTTCTCTAAAGAGGTAGACATGCTACAACATTGATCTTATAGTATGGATAGAGTTATGAGTAGTCAACTTATGTCTATCTTAACTCTTAATTAAATTATATTATCATTAATATACTCTTATATAGGTAGTTAAGTCAATTTTGGTGTCATTCAAGACACAAGTATGGTATATATATGTATATATCGGTAGCTAAGTCAACTTGGGTGTCATTCAAGACACAAGTATGGTATATAATACATATGTACATATACATATACATATACATATGCATATACATATACGAGTGATCTCACAATACTAGTTTACAATTTTTGGCCAAACTGGACATTGAACTAATTTTTTTTAACTAAATCTTCACTTTTGGGCACCTATAGTTGCTAAACCATGAGGAATTTGAAGATGATGCAAACTAGTGATTTGTGAATTTTTTCTATAGATTCTAAATATATATATATATATATTTAAATTGAAATCAAATTGTATTTTTCAATCTCCTTTGAAAACTAGTTTTTAACAGTAAACACCATTTTTATAAGTGATGTGTACTTGCAACACAACTTTTTTTTCTATGAAGGATAAAATTATTTTTCTTTTGAAATTTAGATTCATAACTATGATATCTAGTGCATGCAAGTGGTTTCATAGTGTTTTATTATTTTTTATTTTTTAATTAAGTTTTGAAGTCAAACCAGTTACAATTCAAACATAGGTTTACTTGCTAACACAATTTTTTTTGTATCAATCGAAATTCTTTTTTTTGTTGGATCAAGGACATCAATATCTAGTGCATAGATTTTTTCAGATTTTTTTTTATAATTTGCTATTTTTCTACGTGTGTAGAATAGAGAGCTTGATTTTCAAAGAAAAACCTATGTTTAAGTAAACTAAAAAAAAATAAAAATAAAACCAAAAAATATTAAAATTATATTTGATGGATAACTCATTCTGATGACTACTATCATCTAGTTGGGTCTGTGAAGTTTCCTCCATTTTCATCCTTAACCTGAGCTTCAATTTAGGCAAAATTTTGTAGAAATTTGGTAGAAGAGGGGGAGAAGGGCAAAAAGGGGGGTTTTAGCAAACCCCCCTTCGCTAAAAGGGCGGGTTCACTAGAACCCCCCTTCTAGTGAACCCCCCCTCCTCATTTTTTTTGAGGAGGCACATCATTAGAAGGTTTAGGGGAAAGCTTGGATCTTAACATTACTATGGGGTAATCTTTGATTTTGTGTTTAGAGGATTGAAACCTATATGAAGTATTCAACATATTAATATACATGACTCTCTAGGTATGGTGCAATCAATCAATCTAAATGTCAATAGAGTCTTTGAGGTCTTTAGAAATATTAACCTCAATACAAACATGCCTTTGAGTATAAGAGAAAAACTTATCTAGCTTAACATGGATAAAACACCATAAATATGCAATAATGTGATTTATTAAGTGCCATTAGGACAAGCATAAACCAAAAAGACTAGACCAAATTGAAACATGCCTAGACATAGGCACAAATAAATTGGATTAATTAATGTTGGTCTATGGGCTAGTGTATGATGAATTAAGAAAAATGTATGGAAAGTAAATAAGAAAATAAATGTACTCAACTCATTGACCAAAGAATGTAAACCTTTAATGCAAAATTTGGATCTTGGTTATTTTTTCCTTGAAAAGTGTGATCTCTCTGCTGATAAAATCTCTTGGATCCTATACTGAGTTTGTGTATTTCTTGGGGTTGACTCCACGAATTAAGATCAATTTCAAGACTATAGATTTGGCCCTATGAAATATTCAATTCTACTCTATAGTTTGTAAAATTTGTTGGGCTGCTTCATTTGATATCTAGGACTAATAGTATTTAGAAATACCTTAAAGGGATTGTTGGTGTCACAAGGGGACATGTTCTCCTAGGTTAACCCTTACAATTATGTATGCATATTTGTTATCCCTTTTAGCGTACCAAATACAAATTTTTGCTATTGATTGCTTCATTAATGCTCTCAGACGAGAGAGGATGTATAAGAGATGAGAGATGATAAATGAATGTTAATGAATTCCTTTGACTACTAGCACATAGAATCAAGTTTCACAAAGCATGAAATTAGTCAACTCAAGGTAAGAAAATAAAGAGCGGTAGATAGAATTTCAATTTAAATCTTGAAAAGACAAGGGTCAAGTCTACAACTATAATTTTCTTTGGATGGATAATACCTATCTTGTAGTATGTGTGTGCGTGTGTATGAATTATGTGAATATATCATAATATGTATATATAAATATAAGAATTAAATATGTGAAAAGATGTATGTATTATAAAAATAAATAAAAGTTAAAAATAAGTTTAATTACGCCGAAGACATTCCCTCTATGGAGTCTCCCCAGCCAAATCTATCCAAATCTTTAAATCAATGTCTCAAATTTATGCAACAAGTATGCAGGACCACTAATTTAATCTGGGTCGTTCAATTCGCCCCAATGACATCGTCAAGGCATTAATGTCATTCAATGTCATCGTAGGTTTCATTTTCCCCACAGGTAATATCCCATCCATGCAATGAATGTCGCTCTCATTTATGAAGCATTTGTCGTTATCTGTTGAAGTTTTCCATGGATCAAGCCAATACCGTTCATCATTTTTTGCCATATTTTTTACTATTTTCCGTCATTTTTTTGCTGCTTTCCCTGCCACTCCTCCAAACTCTTCCTCGATGGTATTGATCTTTCACTTCTCCAATTTGGCAAGCTGCAACATGAAAATAAGGTTTTGACCAGGGCATTGAATTGGTTCTCTTCTAGGCTTACTAACGCCAAGTTTTTCAAGTTACCAATCTCATATGGTATGTCTCCCCCAATTTCGTTTGAGTCCAATGCTAAAAATGAGAGTGAATTTGGAAGGAAACCAACTGAAGTGGGCAAGACACCAGTGGGATAATTAAATCCCAAAACAAGTTGTTCCAAGTTGGAGCAATTAGTTAATACTATTAGAATTTGGGAAAATGTAGCAAGTTGGACAAAAACATATATAGGAATAATTACATAGAAATTTTGACCGTTTAACTAAAACTTTTCCTTTCAAGTGATACAGTCTTCCTAAAATTTTAGTTGTATTTTACAGCTAAAATGTAAAATAACTAAATACCGCCATACGGCCATCAAATTTAAGCCCTGGTCGGAAGGCCCTAGGAAATTCGCCAGCAGTTATCTAGATTGAAATGGCGTGAATTTGATAGTTAACTGGCGTGTATTCGGCAGTTAACTGGCGATAGTAAACTTGCGTGAATAATGGAAGAGTCAGTAACCGTTCGCTACTAGGGCCTTCCGACACTGCTGTCTTGGATGTTGTGGCATGATGCATGGTGGATGGGGGCAACCCGTGATGCATCAGCGGGTGCAAAACAGTTAGCGTTGAATCTTTGAAACCGACGTTACACCAGTTAAACAATTTTGTCGGAACGAATCTCGCTCAGTTTCGTGGGAATTGTCTATTCGTAGTTTTAACTATTCGATGAAGTTTCAGAACTCGATTCAACTATGCCCCCCTGCATGCATGCATGCATTGACCAGAATCTAAGGATGTCTATTTATTTGGGCTGAAGAAAGAATTTCTACAAACATTTCCGTTTGCAATGGCGGGCTCTCGTAGTGCATTAGCTCTGACAAGCATTTGCATTTTTCTGTGTCTTTCTGGTTTGGGGGATTGCAGAGTTCCCTTCCAAAGGGAAGAATTGGTTGCAGAGGAAGAGCAAAGCGTCCAGCCAAGTGAGGAGGAGGAGTTCAATGAAATAGCCAGAGAAACTCTGCCTCTGGAGAGACTCCATCTGAGGGAAAACGATGGGATTTTCCAAGGAGAAAGAAGCAGAGGCTTCAAGACTGGGCGCCCCGGTGGTTTCCATCACGGGAAATTCAACCGCAGGGATATGTCTTTTCCCCTAGAATTCCCAGGTATGCAGGCTGGATCCAGAGATTTCCATCCGAGAATGGATCGGCCTCTACCAGAAAAAGGTGATTTTGGTCCTGGTTTTTCAAAGGGAGAATGGATGCGACAGATCCATGGGCATCCAGAAGAAGAAAAAAGAGAGAAAGAAAATGAGCATATGCCTTTTGGAGAGTTGCCGGAATTCATTTTCCAAGTGGACGAATCTTGGCCTCTGCCACGGGAGACTGAATTTGACCATGGCTTTCCCAAAGGAGGAGAAGGGAGGCAGCACAGAGATGAAACAAGGGAGAGAAAGAGAGACAATGAGCATACGCCTTTTCCAGCAAGAGGATTGTGGCTGGAATTTCTTTTCCATCTCTTCCCTGGACATTCTGATCCCGCAGAATTTCATCCAAGAGTAGATGAATTTCGGCCTCTGCCACGGGAGACTGAATTTGGCCACGGCTTTCCCAACGGAGGAAAAGGGAGGCAGCACAGAGATGAAACAAGGGAGAGAAAGAGGGATAATGAGCATATGACATTTCCAGAAGAGCAGACAGAACCTTTTCCTCATGCTTTTCCTGTAGAAGAATCCACAGAATTTCATTCAAGAGTAGCAGAATTTTTTCCCTTACCTCGGGAGAGAGATTTTGACCATGGTTTTCCAGGCAGAGAAGGAAGGCAGCCAAGGCATGGGCATGGACACGGACATGGAGAAGAAGAAAAAGAAAATGAACATTTTCCTATTCCAACAAAAATTTCGCCTTTACGACGAGAAAGAGATTTTGAGCACGGTTTTCCAGGCGGGGAAGGGAGGCAGAGGCATGCGCATGGAGAAGAAGAAAAAGGAGAGGAGAAGCAGGGCAGGGGAGCGTATGTGATGGAGAAATTCAAGACCGACTGAAAGTTCAACGCGCTGAAGCGTCGGTGGCTCACTCTGTTTACTATAGTCAGTTATGTAGTAGCGTTTATAATAACACGGACTCATGTTGGTGGGGAGATATACTGTATTTTCTTTAATGGAGACTGTCTGTGGGCCGCATAGCAGACCTTTTTATGTATGTACATATTTATATGAATTTGAGTATTTCCATATATTTATGGTCTACTGGATCTATTGTTGTTATATGCATTTGAGAAACAAAACAGCACATTAATATTTTGGTTTTTAATTAATGAAAATATGTATTTAAATTATATAGTATTTATAGTTTATAGTAATTAAGTAGAAAATGTTTTTATATTAATCTATTGTTAAAGGTGATTTTATTATAATAGTGAAAAGTATATATTTATATTTATATTTTATGTTTTTGGTTGACTTTAAGTATTTTAAATGTAATAATTAGTGCATAAATGACATATTGTTGTACAAATTTAGTTCATGATATCACATATCTCAAAACTTATTCCTTAGTCCATGATATCACATATTGTTGATTTTCAAAGATTTATTTATATTCCTTAGATTTATTATTTGTCACCTTAGATTAGATGTGTAGATCAAATCTACATCATCCCTAGATCCTTGCACACCTGCTTGTCTTTGCTACTTCCCTCAAATCCATAAAGTTGATACTCTAGGGATTAAAATGACAACATGACCCTTATAATTCAACAAATTTCTCATAGGTGTTTGTAAGCACTATCCATCCTTGCACATATCCAAACATCCAAAATTAGAGAGAGAGATTCAACAATCTACATTCTACTAGAGTGTATATATCTAGGATTTTCAATAAGAGACATGTTATTTCCAAAGTTCATAATAGTGTTTATTAGTGCTCTTAGATGCAAATTGTGTAGATATTTTTAAAATATCAATGTTTCACACTACACTTTTTGATCCATCATTAAGAAGGATAATACTCGTAAGATAGATTAAGGATAATGCTCTATAAGAAAAGGGGTAAAGATAAAGAGATTGTAAATCAAGAAAAAAGAGGGAGGGTTGCAAAAAATCAATAAAATAAGTATAATTATATAAGAAATATGATGAAAAATAATACTATAACCAAGTAAAATTAAGATGATTAAGCTCTCAACTAAACAAGTAATTAAAATAATAATAAAATGAAAATAAAAATAAAACAATAGTATTAGACACTTACTTATTAAGGGATAATATATTAAGTAATAAAGATAGAAATAATTGAAGAATGCATAAATGAGAACTAATAATTCTCATTGAAAAATATTATTAGCAAAGAAAGAAAAGGAGAAGGATGAGGAGAACTAACATAAGTGAAAAATAAAATAAATTTAAAAATGAAAAGATTGGCCATAAGAATACGAAGTATATAGCCACCAAATCACTAATGGAAAGGGGTACAATATAAGGGTGATAAAGAAATTAATAAGGGTA
>VDFB02174583.1:0-23540 GCA_007258455.2 Sequoia sempervirens
ATACATTTCATTAACACTTACAGAAATAACATTGACATCATCTAAAATACCCATGTTTCTATTACTCTCACTCAAAAACACTTGGCCCAGGAAATTTTGAAGGCCTCTTGGTAAAGCCCTGTCTCACCACTTTGAAATAACTTTTAATGCCTTAATACTTAGAATGAGGCAGATTGATGGGCCCTAATTAAACTTACATTTAAATAGTAGGCAAATTAAGGCCATGTTGAATAACTTAATCTGTTTTCATTTTCTTTCTTGGGTACTTCAATTTTCATGATTTTAAGTCTAAGGAATATCAAAACATGAGAAATCAATTACAGAGAGATCCTTTGAAAGGCTCTCAAGAATTTATGCAATTTGTCAATGATTTCAAATGAAAGTAACTGTCTCAGAGAAAAACCTCTGTTTGGTCTTTGAGATGACTTTACACTTCCAAAGATATCTTCAAAAATAAAGATTCCTTAAAAGGCTTTCAAGGATTTCAGTAGTTTGTATATAACTTCAAATGAAAGTTAAGTGCCTAAGAGAAAACCCATGTCTGGTCTTTGGGGGTGAATTTAAACTCTCAAACATTGTCAGCATCCTGATGTTTACAATAACAGCCAAAGAAAAGAAAAACTATAATAACTTACCTGCATGATTTATAATTGCTTTGGCAACATTACAATTATTTGGGTTTATTTCTATAGAGATCAGCTTGCTGTCAGGCTTTGTCATCTTGGAAGCAATTCGAATGGCTGAATACCCACAATAAGTTCCCAGCTCTAAAGCCAATCTGGGTTCACATCTCTGCACTACAGATTCCAGAATGGAGCCCTTCTGCTTGCCAATGTTCATCATCCAAACACTTTGGCTGTAATCATCAATGGCACCCAACACAGCCTCTGCATTTTCTTCCTCTGCCTTCTTCAGAACATAGTGAAGCATGGCTGTTTCTCTTCCATCAGGGGACTGCCCTGTGAGCCTTGCCTTCTTGCTGGACAGAAACACAAAGTATGACCACAACCTTGATAGCATCTGTGGAATCATCATTCTAATCCTATTGATGAAAGTCATTCCAAAGGTAGAACAATATTGTTATATTATATATGCTTCAAATGGAAACTGTTAAAAAGCTAAGCCTGCAAAATGTGATAGACAAATGGTACAAATAGATCTTGTGGTGATATAGTTCTGAGCTCATCTATATTCCATATTTATAAGGGAGGGATTGTGAACTTGTTTGATTTAGAATTTCATATTTATTTTTTTGCGTGTCCAAAAGAGAATAAGTAACCTGATGGAACAAGTTATTCTTCTCTACTACCTTTTCTCTTTGTTTTTCAGAGTTAAAGCCGACCACGGGGGAGGGGTCTGCACTAGTAGTCAAAAGAATTTTGATTCAAAGGCAATTAAAGTATGTTTTGAGTTGATATTCCACGTAGTTTCTTCAGGTCACTTGTGGCCTAGCAGAGCTCATGCAATTTTGTTTGTGAATTTACAGAGATTAGTACAATACAAGCTTTTGGTTTAAATTGTGTATATTTTTAGTTCAACATTTTAGATCACTTTGTTCTTCTTCATCATATGGATCACTAAGTGTGATCCGAAAGGTCGAGCGAAAAACATACACAGTTTAAGCCAGAAGCTTGTATTACACTAATCTGATGGACTGTGGAAAACTCATACCTACTTTTATAGAGATATTACCGAAACTATAAGCTGCAGTTTGAGTAGTTATTTTACACATAGTTTCTACACATCTTTTAAGGTAGGGAGGCTTGGAGTTCATATAATTCTCTCATTGCATTTAGTATTTATGTAAAGGAAATGAGCTTTGAAGTTAAAAAGGAGAAATTGTACTTTGATTTTTTTAAATTAAATATATTAAAAAAATATATAATATTGATATTTGTAGAATTATGCAAATTCTTAATTAGTTTTGGATTTATTTTGATGAAATAGTTTAGTATAAGTATATACTGGCAAAAGATACAATTTTGTATGAAGTTGGGTTCATTTTTTGATCCATCATCCTTCTTCAATTTTTTTTTTTTTGAATTTTTGAATTTTTTTAGACTACAAGAATCGGTTAGGTATCCATCCCCCTATAAACTGCAATGCACCTAGTAAAAAATTTTCACATGACCGGTGGCGCTGGCACGACACGCCCTCCGATACCATGGGTTTTGGGGGAGACTAGACCTCGTGACCTCTTGCCTGCAACAGGATGCTTTAGCCAATCGAGCTAGGCCCTCCGCCCCATCATCCTTCTTCAATTATATATACTACGATGATTTCATATTTTACTACACTTATTTATATGCATCCATCATTTATATACTAATGCATGCACTTATAACCATAAATTCATTACCCACCTTGATATTAGCAACTTCATACCTAAGTTCCATCTTGCAACATGCAAGAGTTACCTCACACCATTCAAAATTAATGCTTGAAATTAAATAATTCAGTTTCAAATTTTATTGAAACCTACCCATTTCATATCCATGAAGATGGTGGAAATGTTGGGGTTGAAGATGGTCATGTTCCCAATACCATACAACATCTCTTGGTTGTGGAAGTGATAATAACTCGTAGTAACAAAAACAATGTCAAGTTGCATTTTCTATTGGAGGATATGTGGCTAATGTATAGTATGACATGATTTTGATGCATGCTTACCATGTGTTACTAGGAAGGTCACAACAACACAATTAGTGCACTATTCATGGTGGGCACAAGAACACCTTCATGATTAGGTAGGATGGTAGGAAGTTTGAGTTAGTTTCCATGAATAATAAAGTTGAGTCTACACAAAAGGACAATGCATTGTCGATTGTCAACAAAATATTTTCTCAAGAAGGTCGGAGACTTGCAAGACTGTTATGTTCTAGTAATCAACCTCACACAACTCTTAGGAGTGAAAATTCATTGTGTTGGTTGAGAAGTTCATTCTATATATGATTGAAAAAGAAATGTTAGATGGATTGTCATTGATGTGCAACATATCGCAATGCATGGATTTGATTATAGGTTCTAGTTTTCCAAAAAAGCACTACACAAAATGAGTCTTGAGATGAGTGTGGAGTTTAATGCACAAATTGAAGAACTAATGGAGCAAGTTCTAATAAGGGAAAGCTTGAGTTCTTGCACAGATCTTGTAGTACTCATGTCAAAGAAGCATGGACAATGGAGGATGTATACATATCATCACATGATCAATAAGACTAACATCAAGTATAGGTTTCCATTGTTGCATATAGAAGACATAATGAATTACTTGATTGGACCATGCTACTTCTCTAAGATAGATCTCAAGAGAGAATTTCATCAAATTAGGATCAAGGAAGGAGGTGAATTGAAGATCACATTCAAAACAAAGGAAGGATTGTATGAATAGATATAGTAATGTTATTTGGGATAATGAGTGCACCAAACATGTTCTTGTGATTAGTGAATGAGGCTCTAAATTTATTTTTCAACAAATTTGTGGCTATTTAAATTGATGAAATCTTGGTGTTTAGCAAGACAAGGGAGGAGTGTCATGCACACCTACAATAGGTGTTGAAATATTTAAGGAGAGAATACCTACACATAAACCTGAATAATTGTAGCTCCATTAAATAAGTTACTATAATTGGAATTTGTGATATCTCAAGGTGGATTATAAATGTATCTTGACAAGGTAGATGCCATTGTATAGGGTCTTGAGCCAAGAAGTAGGATGAAGGCTAAAAATTTCTATGGGATGGTGTACTTGTATTAAAATTCATAAGTAACTTTAGTGGTGTGCACCCTTGATGCATCACATGTAAGAGGGTGAGTTCAAATGAATGAGTACTACTATCAAGAGTTTTACACTCTTGAAGTAGAAAGTGGCAAAGGAGCTTGTGCTTATGTGATCCCAAACTTTGGAAGGTGTTCTAAGTTGATTGCAATGCTAGTGAAATAATATTCAATTTTTTATTGGGTTAGGAGGGTATACCAATCACATATGTTAGGGAGAAGTTGAATTAGGCTGATCAACAATATTTTATCTTAGACTAGAAATTATACACCATAGTGAAAGATTCATATGCAATTGAAAGCATTATTCTTTTCCAAATTATTTTATGCGGTACATAAGCCGCAAGGCTATAAATTTCATTAATAGTAATGTAAATATCAACTAAAGTCACATAAGGTGGGTAGAATATCTACAAGGTTATAAATTACCTTGTGCTAAATTGTCATGCAAGAGATCATCATGACCAAGTTTTAAATGATGTTTAAACTAGTGGACATGGAGGGAATAAAGGATTTATATAGAACAAATTTAGATTTTAAATGCATGGTTTGCATGAATAATCCCATATGATGGTGATAGAATTTCATATGAAGAATACATTGCTCAAGAGGGATACTTGTTCAAGAGGTAACAATTGTGCATCCAAAAAGTTAAATGAGGGGCAATCTCATCAAATATTTATATGGAGGTAGAATCAAAGGAAACTTTTGTTTAGACAAGATGTAAGACATGTTTGAGAAGTATCACTGGGCAAGATTTCAAAAATATGTTGATAGATTCATTGAGAGGTGTAGGATATGTCAAACAATGAAGGGAATGATGCAAAATATAGTGGACTATATAATCCATTGCCCATGCAAGATAGAATCTAGGAGGAACTATCCCTGGATTTCATACTTAGATTTCCATTCACTCAAAATGACAAAAAATCATTCTTTTTATGGTAGATATTTTTTTAAATTGTGCATTTCATTCCTTGTTAGAATTTGAATGATGCAAGATAGTTGATTTTTCCTCAAGAATATAGTTTAGTCACATTAAATTATAATGTAGCATTAAAGAAAATAATGATACCATGTTCCTTAGCCATTTCTAGCACACTTTGTTGAAGAAGTTGAGAACAAAACTCAGGTATAGCTCTACATATCACCCACATATGAATAAATAAGTAAACATTATCAATCAAAAATGTTTGGTAGGATAGAAGCCTACATAGAGGGATCCTATATTGGTACAAGTAAATTTTGCATACAATAACTTGATAGATAAATTATTAGGGAAGATGACATTTCAAGTGGTGTATGTGGCATTCACATGAGGAATCATAGATATATTAGGATTACAAGCCAAGGCAATACATGTGAGCACAAAATTTGAGGACTTCACATAGCACACGAAGGATTTGATGTACAAGTCATGAAGCAATTAGAGGAGAGTACTAAAAAGGATAAGTTTCATCCATATGAGAATTAGAAAGATACGGTTTATTTGTACATGGTGAGTTAGCAATGGTGCATCTAAGAAAAGAGAAACTCCCTAGCGAAACATATAATAATATAAATCCCAACAAGACCAGTTCATGCCACCTTTTGGGGAAAAAAAGTTTGAATGATTATGGTAGTGTTGGCTGGATATATTATTGATATGTGATATATTTGATCTATATTCCTATCATGTGCTTGATGGTTCAAATGTCCAACTCATGAAGTGCATAATTGGAGAATGGAGATACTAAAGATTTAGTAAAAATTATATAAATATTGGATGTTATACATAGATACAAAGAACTAATAGTGTGAGATTAAATAAAATATTATTTCCTATACTTAAAATGTGCCTAAGGATAACTCATGGATTTATGAAGTTGAAGTAAGACAACTTGGCTGGTTCAATCAATTAATTGTATAGTCTATATTGTGAGCACTTGACTCATAATATTCTTATGAAGGGTGTCTAATACAAAATCATCTTTGGGTTAGTAGAATCTTGTATCACCATACAAAATAGATGTTTATTTCTTGACCTCAAGTTTATCTTGTGTGGTCCCTATGTTGTTATAGTTTTCCATGTGTTGGCATAACCACACATTATTTTGTGTTGGGTGATTTTTTATGTTCTATGTGCATTGTTTTGTGTGTTCCACACATTGATCTCTATTGAGAACCAATATCCTTTACATTGAAGGCCCATTGTTTATTGAATTGTTCATCTTATCTCCCATGCATACACTCTAAGTGATAAACTATTTTTATATGTCAAGTGGTTGGTCAATATATCATCATTATTTTTTCAAATGGTTTGATTACATTTTCTAATAGCATGTTTGTTCTAGAAGTTCAAAATAGTGTTATGTCAAATTTACTTATGGTTAGATTATTCTCTATTAAATGGTACCCTGATGGTCAGATAGCTTCCTTAGTATACATTATTTTAAATAATCAAATTTCCTCTTACATGAAAATACAAGTGGAATGTGCTCTATATTAGGGATCTTTGATCTTTTCTTTAGGTTGAGAAATATAGAATTGGGATAACATAGTAATTATTTAACAATTAGGTTTTGTGTATATTTTTTATCATGCATGTAGTTACAAAGAATCAATGTGCATAGCTCCAAGATTTCACTAGTATAGCATAGAATTTCACATATTGGTAGTCATTTGTATTATTCTATTACTAATGTAATTTAATAATTTATTTTATTTTCTTCCTTGTTTTTCTTCTATTATATGCTTTGTTTTTGCATATTATATAGTTGTTCATGTTAGGAATAGGATCACAAAGTAATATTCAATAAAATGAATGTAGAAATAAATTATAAAAACATAAATATGCAAATATATGTGGTTCAACTAATATGGGCTACATCCACAAAGAAACAACCAATCCCTCCTTTTAGTTATCAAGCAAAATGAAGGGATGCAACCTACAACACATATACTGTAACTTCATTTCTCTCTATCACAACCTCCTCACACAATACAAAACTCAATGATAATATAATGCAATCATAAAGATGGGTTTCCTTCTAGGGTGAAAATTACTAACATAATCTCTATTGTCATATCTATGACCTAATGATGAATGGTCCAAATTTACAATCAAAATATTATGTGGCTTTTAGGGGCACTAAATCTAGACCCCATTATTGGGGGGTCATCCCCCCTAACCCCAAAGGAGAGGATACCCTCTACACCCCTACGATGAAATGGGATCTAGAACCAACAAGATTATGATCCATAACCAACAGTTCAATCAACCCACTATGGTGTTACACAACACTCTCTTCTTCTATCTCACATGTTTATCTTCTCCATCTTGACTACTTATGTTATTATGGTCTTTACATGTTTCATTTATTTATTTCACGTGTAAATTATTATTTTTTATTTCATACTTGATATATTCTTCATTTTATTTCATGAGTGCATTATTTCCTCTTCATTATTCACATATATGGTGGAGCACTATAGTCCTAACATATTCATACACAATCTAAGTTTTTACTCTTCTTAGCCTTTACTTTAGTGTCCTTTATATGTCATTAATTCTTTATTGCTTACAAGTACACATCTCCATGTTATTGGTATCATATTTTCTTTATCTTACTCTATCATGTTGTCCCTTTCCTTGGGGTCATCTCATCTTATACTAATCCTTTGTGTTTGAGCTCATTATCCTAGTTATATGCTTCCCTTTCCTTGTGTAATTTTGTCTTAAATCTCATTCCTATTACTCATACTCCTCCTTGAATTAAAATACTTATTATCATACACCCTAATCATTTTCCCATCATTTGGCGCATCTACTATGAATTTCTCTTTCTAACCATTCTCCTTTTATGCATGTACCTTAACATTTTCCTTTCCCTCTTTACCATCTACTTTAAATTGATCAATTATCTCCTTTTCCCAATAAATTTAAGGGATATCATATCACATATATTATCTATTTGATCATTGTAATATTATCACTTAATTTGGACTACCCCTTTTACCATTGGGTAGTAACCACATATATCTAGGTGTGATGCCCTCATCATCACATTTGTATTTGGATTTAACCTAATGTTTTGGGTGGGAACCTCATATGGTTAGGCAGTAAGCATATAACTATTTTTATTTGACATATTATTATCATTATATCTTGGCCTAACCTTATCATTTGGTGGCAATGAGATCACCAATCCTACCCAATCTATCACTCTATCTTGCTTACATTTTAGTTTCTAAGGCATAACCGAATAATTTTCAAGCTATCATTCTCCTATGTGGTCCATTTTTACCTTCTATCTCACTAAGTGATCCTTCATGAATCTTCTTCTTCATCTCTTAAACTCTCTATAGTTATCACAATAATCATATAGATAATTTTATATATAAGAATAAAGTTTACAAATACATCTCAAAGTGTGATGTTTAACATAAATATATAACTGTAGACACCTTGAAAATACACATTTCCCTAATATTATCCATTTAATTATTTATATCATGTATTCCCATAATATCTAACTCATTTTTGTAAGTCTTAATAACCTAGTTCCCTTTCCACTCCACATGATTTAATAAAACATATTTATTAAATACCACTTCTTTTTTCCACTAAACTACCTAAAATAATAAAAAAATTATAACTTTTATTTTATTTTCCACCACCAATATTATAACCATCTCCCAAATATTAAAAATGATTTATAAAAATCTCTTTTTATCTCCACTGTCTATCTTACAACTTTCCAACCAATTCAATCTCCATTGTTGATCCCTCCAAAGATCTCCACCATCTATTCATCTTCCTAGGAGTCTATAAATACAAACCTTCCTAAGGGATTTATATATATCCGAATATAAAATTATTGTCATGTTATTGGTATGAGCAACCACATTCCTTAAAATCATGAAGTATAACCACCTTTTGGGTGCAAGGTGTAGCAAGAACTATATAGTAAAATGTGTTTATAATTTATTTTATTTATATTTCTAGCTTTTTACTTAATTTGGGGTGATAGTTACATGTGAAATGGATTTTAATATTTAATATAATTTATCTATACTTTCCTTTACATTTTGTTGCTCACATTCTAACATGCCTAGTTGGATAAACCAACAACCTAACTCTTGCTTTTCTTGATTTTTTTGGTTTTAATCTTGTAGTTTTATAGGCATTTTTTACACATTTGGAAGTGATATTTTATACGGATATTTCTACTACAAAATGGACCTCATGGTTGAGTCAAAAAGAATTGAGACATAAAATTAATATATAATATGACATATTTTGGTGTAAGAAAACATTTGTAATAAAAATAATTTATTTTTTGGACTCTTTCTTTGATAATCCATGCATTTGTGTAGATTTGTATTATCTGAGTTATATACTTTAAATTCCATACATTTAAAATTTTATTAAAACTTCATTTCATTTTACTTGTTGATTAAAATCTTTTATTTTTAGGAACTTAACTACCTAGCTAAAGCCTCCCACATTTTCTTGTTTTTCAAACAATATAATTTTTTTTCAAAATAGCATTTCTTTTTGCATGTATATACAATTTTCAATTTTTTATAGTCACTAGAAAGATAATTCACAATAATTTGCTCAGCATGAGGTAGTTTTTATATATTCTACATAGAATGTTAGGTCTAATCAATCACACTCCCTCTTTATTTTCAATCTTCAGATGCATATAACTTTAAAAAAAAAAAAAGATTAATTTTGGTGAATTTTGTTTTTAAAATGCATAGAAAATCATGAGGAATTTTTTGGTAACATTTTTTGATGTATTGGCATTTATTTTTGTTTTTTTGGAGAGACTTAAATTTCATTTCTAGCACATTGTCCTTACAATAAATCATGTGTCAAAGGCTTTAATCTTTGAAACTACAAATGTATTTATTGTAAAATGTTTGATCCAATGATCATTTTTGAAAAAAATTAACATGGTAAGAGTAAAATATTATTCCAATAAATATTTTATCAAACTTCTAATATATTTGGTGTATGATTTTTATTGAAGACCTTGTATTTAATCAATAGAGTAGTTGCATATTGATTTCATATAAGGAATGAACTTTTCTTGCTATGTTTGAAGGATTTTAAGTGTGTATGCTCTTCCTTTGCATTGAAAGGTGATCCTAGGAAGCATAAACACTTTTAGTTCTTTTTTTAAAAAATTTAATCCTAAGGAACCCAACCTGTGTTTGATCTCCCTTTTCACTTCATAAGATATCAATTGATCAAAAGTACTTGGATCATTCCTTTTAGCAAACGTACCTTAGATTTCATCACCAAGGGATGGCCTAAACTCTAGTATTGTAGAGTAAAATAGCAAGGGTGAATCAAAATGCATGCCTCTTGGAAGTGTAATTTTATCATTTAGACTAAGCTACCAAGAAATTTATACCTTGGGGAAGATAATTTTGAGAGTGGGTTACCCTCTCTTCTACATTTGAATTTTTTCTATTTTTTTTCATGGATTATGCCCTATGCACCCTTAAGATATATCAAGGATACCCTTAGTGAGCTTATTTAAGCCTAGATTTAGCTGTAAATGGGAAAAAATTAACTACTTCAAAGGGAATTCCTTCCCTTTGAGAGATATCTTTACTCTATTTACACTAGGATAAACCAATAGCTTAGGTCCTCCTAAATATTCCTTAGTTATTCTTTTTATATAGAATTTGTAATTAAATAGAAAATTACAAATTATAATATGAAATGACCAATTACAAGAAGCTGGTAAAAATATCTCTTTATAGAAGAGAAATTTCAACTTTATTCCAAAAGAAACAAATAACTACTAAACATGAGGAACATATAGATATTTTTTGGAACCCTCTACCTCAAACACTAGCATTTTCAGGTTGTCTTCCACTCTAGATGCTCAACAAAAAAAATTTCTAGACACAAATACGTTTGCTATATACATAAAATGAAAAAGATGATTTTTTAAACTACACATAGTATTCAAAATGATGAAAATGAAAATAAAACTAACTATCCAAATAGTAAAAATAAAATATTAAAATCATACTTGAGAAGAGTTAGGAAATATATCACCAAATAACACTTCCTCTCCAAACAAGAACCTACAAACAACAACAACAAGAAAACAATTCATTTTTGGTGGCTATTTGAGGGGCTTGTCTTAGTCAAACATTTTGGTATTTCAACCTTCATAATAACCTATATATTTTATAATATTTGAAAATAATTTAAATTGAAAATATGGATAATTGAAATATAGAAAATCTCAAATACACTATGCTAGTACTTGAGATTTTACATATGAAAACTAGAAAAAGAAAAGAGTAAGGTAACAATTTATTTCAAGAATAAAATCACCTAGAAGCTTGCAAAAACTCCCAAGAAGAATGTTGTTTCCTTGATCCTATTGTTTTCCATAATGTCACAAAGATAATATTTGTAAAAATACTAAAGAGATTACATGCACAAAGGTGGTATGATCATGTAGCTTGCTATTTTTTTGAGAAAAAAATGAAAAAAAATCTTCTTCTAAGTTGAAAAGAAAGAAGAGAAAATCCCCATGAAAAATCAACTTGAGAGACCAAAAGGGCAAGTTCAAGAAGCATTACCAATCAAAATAAGATGCAAGAGTGTTTCTTTCTAAATTTTTAATGGGAAGGTAACACTCAAATGACCACTGGAATTATGAATCTTTTAAGAACATTAGTATATCACATGAATCTCCACACATTGCAATCCTATTCAAGAAAATTTAGACTTGGAAAACCTAAATTATCATAAAAATGCCAAAAAGATAGAATCCAAGTACTAACAATTTATATTTGAGATGTCCTATATTAGAGAGTTGAAGTGAGGAGATGACATAGTGTGAAATTACAAGGGTGTGCAATTTTTGACACTACATTTTGCCCCAAATTTAGTAGACATACTAGCTAGACTAAATATACATGCTAAAGTAAATACAAAAATATAAAATTTTATTCGAGGATATTATAGAGGATGCAAGGTCTTCAAGAGAGGTGGATATGGCGCTAGAAATAAGAGCCACAAAATAACCAAAATATCTTGCACAAGAGATAAACTTTGTACAAAAAATATAGAACAACATGTTAGCTAAAAAATATACTATGTACAAAGAAAAAATAATATGAACATTCATGCATAATGAACATATAGAGAAAAACACTCAGGAAAATAAAAGAGAAAAGAAGCATGAAGGAGATGAATAGAGAGGTGTTTTTTAGCAATATGTTTCTACAAATAATACCAAGTATGGCTAGCAAGTTTTGTTATGCTAGATTCCATACAACGATTTTGATTGACCATGGTTACTAAATGCTACATTGTAGGATAACCATAGAAAAAGGTAGGACATATGAGGACCCATAGGATAGCAAGTTGCATTATGCTAGGTGGCTCATATGCTACAAAAGCTATGAAAATTAAAAAATATTAGCAATTCTCTAGAGATTACAAAAGTGAGGTGTGTGCAATGAGAGCCCCCCTTACAATAATTGCATGATACAAAGAATGAAAGTTATTTTAAGAAAAAATAGGGTAGAAAGAGATATTTTTAATACATAAAACACCTATAAGGATATTGTGGGAATTAAATATATAATGTTATTTTTATGGAATGACATCATACAATATAGGGATGTCACATGGAAAATAAAACATCACTTGAAACACACACACTGAGGTATCCACAAACCTAGGATCAATATAAATATTTAATAGATAATCATGTAGATCAATAGAGGAAGGAGTTAAAAGTTATCATTCCCCAAGCCTTGTGGATCTATGAGTACAAATGAAGAATGACACATGAAAATAAATTAATAAAAAATATGGGTCAACATGGAAGAGGTCTAATTGCCTTAACATTTTACATTGCACCCAAAAGTCAATAACATAAAGGAGAATTTAGATACAAATAGAGGAATTTCACAAAATTCCGTCTACCATGTAATCCATGTACCTAAAAGGGTATCATGGGTCCTCCAAGAGAGATTAATAAATATGGACAACCATGTATGAGGATCACAAAATAAATAGGAAAATATCTAAAATCTAAGGATATGAAGTTACTACCCTAAGGGTCTTCATCAAACAAGATATCGTTCTCCTAAATATTGATCATGTGGTAAGGGAGGATGAGCTTGAAGAGGAAGAATGGTTAGGGAATTACTAGGCATATCACTTAGAGAAAGAGCCAAGAAACTAGTTGCAAGTATAGTGTCTTCCTGAACTTATGAAGATTGAGGACAACACTAGAGTATCCATGAAGGATTCAAACAAGCACTTGTTGGGAGAAGACATAGGTTAATCACTATCAAGATATGTGACAAGAGGAAAATCACTACTAACATCCTAAATGGGAGCAATGGTAGGACCAAAAGAAGTTATGATTTCTTCTATGAAGATAATAGATGTAGAGTGGTATGGAGATGACAAAGAAGGTGGGTTAAGTTTTTTAATTATGATATGGTAGATTGGGACAATGTTCTCATTTTATTTTGGAGGTGAGTGGGGAATACCAATGTCTATATTGGTAGGATGGAGAATATTGGGAAAAAATTTATGGTGGGTGCACTAAAATTGGACAAGGGAAGAAAATGTGGAATTAGAGATGACACTCATATTAGGCATATCCAATGGCATGGAGAAAGGGGAAGTATCTAGAATATTGGGAATGAGAATTGGATTCATCAAAGGATTCAAGACAATCTACACCCTTTTGGGGTGAGGCTTGTCCAAGTCATGAAAAGGGATAAAAGGAGCTACATGAAAAACATGAGGAGGTTAGAATGAGGAGATAGGGGAATGAAAAAATCAAGAGGTAGTCACATGGGATGGAGATTCTTGGTTGCAAGAATCTCCATAATGTCTTGCTCGTGATCTAGTGCATGCCAATGATGCTTGCATTCATGTCCAAGCTAGTTTATTTGGTGATGGGACTTGGATGTATTTGTAGGAGGAGGAACAAGTTATCTTTTACCCTATTATGGGACTATCCTCATGTCTAGAATGGGAGGAGGAATAGTCCTAGATGGGGGAGGTCAAGAAACCTAGGGTGCACACAACCAAACCTATTTGTTGTGGGTTTCTTTCCTCTTTTTCATAGAGATGGGTGGAGGAACAAAAGGTGCCACTTAGAGGAAAGCTTCTATCAATACATAGAAGGATTCCTATCCTATGGTTTTCTTTCCCTTTACTTTCATAGGAGTAGGTCTAGAATAGTAAGAACCATGAGAGGACATAAGATCTAGGGATAAGATTTGTGCATCAAGGGTGATTTTCCTCATTATTTCTTAGTGATAGGTGAAGGATATGAGGCATAGTTGGAGGTTGTAATATCTTAGGGGGGGATGGGAGGTTTTCCAAATGGAGAATCCTTATCCCTAACCACTGTGGTAGTAGGCATAGTGACACAAGTTGACTATGGCAGATGAGTGAGCAAAGGGGAAGCAACCATAGGAGAAGAGGAAGAAGGTGTTGAAGAAGAGGATCCTAAATAACTCTTTTAAATTTGAATATACTTTGAGTAAAATGTTCCCATGAGTTTCTAAGTGTCATAGAGATAAAGTCTAAAAATGATCAAGGGAAAATCCTCCACAAGACATGAGTGGTTTGTATCTAGTATTTTGGATAGTATATTATATCATCATGTGGAAAATATGAATTTATGAACAACATAGGTGAATAATTCCATTTGATTTAGCCATGGAATTCCCAATTTTGCATGGAATAGATCTAGTTTAGTAATGATAGATTTTATGATATCACATGTTTCATCATTAAACACAATATTGTGTCCCTTTCTATACAATTTTCCAACATTCAAAAGGTTATGCCTTGAACCTTTAGCATAGTAAACATTATCAGTGTTATTCTTGCCATCAAAATTGATTGAACCTATTCCACAAGTCTTAGCTCTTGAATCATCTCCAAATTTAACTAGTCCTCCATCATATTTTTTAAGTTTAACGAACTTACTCTTGACTTTAGTCATGTGATTAGAGAAGTCACTATCAACAATCCAATAATTCTTATCATCTTTAACATGAAAAGCAGATACCAAAGTGCCTTCAACCTTATCCTTCTTCTCTAGAATGCATTCCTTCACACAACTTTTAGAGTTAGTAGAACTAGGTTCTTCTTTTATAGCTAGGAACAAGCATTCATTGTCATCGAAGTCTCCATAATCAGATTCATCATCAGAAATACCAACATCTTCTCTAACACAATAAGCTTTTTTAATCATCTTTCATTTATTCTCCTTAATCTTATTGTTTACAACTCTCCTCGGACATCTAGAAGCATAATGCCCTATATCACCATAGCTAAAAAATTGAAAGTTAATTTACCTTTGTACTTACTAGTGTCATTCTTCATTCTTCTTATGAAATTAGCTTCCACATCATCAAGATCTTCCTTATCTAAATCTTCCACCTTTTATGATACTCCAACTTTGAAAGCAGTCCTTACAACTATACCATTTTTCAAACCTTTTTCCCTCATTTCAAAAGAAGTTAGTGTACCAATCATTTGATCTCTAGAATAAGTATCAAGATTTGCAATTTCCTCAATAGAATACACATTTTCACTATAAGACTCAGGAAGAGATCTGAGAACTTTCTTTATGACTTTAGATTCCTTGACTTGTGCACCAAGACCTCTCATTGCACTCACCAACTCATCAACTCTCTACACGTAGATTTTTATTGTTTCATCTTTAGATATATGCAAGGCCTCAAATTGTGCCTCCAAATTCTAAAACTTTTCTTTTTTGACTTTTTCATATCATTCATAAATTCTTTCTAACTTATCCCAAACCTCTTTAGCATTCTTCAAACTCATAACTTTTACTAATTCAATATTTGAAAGACTATTCACAATAATAATTTTCCTTAGCATTGATCTCATGTGCCTTGATGTTTGCACTTATACTTGGACCATTTACAAGTGGATTATATGTCGTTCAATAAGCCTTTTCAACCTCAAATCCCTGAGTTGTCAGATGTCCTTTCATCTTTGTCTTCTAAAATGAAAATTTTGTGCCATCGAATTTGGGGCATTCCAAAGTAACCTTGTTCACTATCCTAAATCTACCTCAAGTGGTTAAGCTCTTCTCCAAGGAACCTCTCTGATACCAATTTTTGAATGAAGATCACAACTATGAGGAGAGGGGGTGAATCAGTTGCATCAAATCAAACCTTCAAATCCTTCAACAGTAATTATATCCACAAGCATTCATTAAACCCTTATTATGTTAATGTGATTAAACATGAAATGTAGATAACAAAAAATAAAATAGCAACACCATACACAAGAGAACATCAGATTTGCGTGGAAAACCCAATGAGGAAAAACCATGGTGAGGATTATCTCACAATATAAGTAATTGCAAAACTGGTACAAGGGCTCATTGCCAAAATAGGACACACTATCCAAAAAGGCTCAAAACCAGGGCTCACTACCACAAAAAGAAATACAAGAAGATAGAAGAAGAATGTTACACAAAGAACACTTTCTCAATGCAACAAGGAATCCACCAAAATGATCCTTGGAACAATCTTGCAGCCTTGCTTGAATGATTTCAGATGCCTTCAGCTCACTGCCTTCAAGAACCCTAACACTGAAATTCACACTGCTCTGCTCAAATTTGCATCACACACATCACTCGCATCAATCATACATCTATCTTGCTTCTCACTTATTTCCTACCTTCAACTCACAACAACACATCACTTATTTATATCAACCTCAACCTCAAAAACCTTGTCCAATGTCGACAACTAGCTATTATACATACACATTCAAAATAGGTTGGCACCTAAAAATTCTTGCGGTGGATAGGAATGAAAGGGGACCAAAACAACACTTAACCAAGACCCAAAATTAAGTCTCACATGCCATGCTACACATCCATTAATACTTGATCATTTTCAAATGTAGTGTAGACACCGAGTCGGTCGTTACCCATGAAAACACATTAATCATTAAGTACACGCTTTTGAAACTTTCGATACACCTAACCATGAATCCTCTTGACACAAACAAGAGAAAAACATCATTAACTCTCCTTCAAAACCACAATTCCTGAAAAGTAATTGTGGAGAATTGTGGAGCAAATACATTTCTCCCTGACACCTTTGTACAACATTGCAAAACCAGTTCTCATATTGGTAAACACGACTTCCTCTCACCAATGATCTAGAACCCAAAAATCTAAATCTAGCAACCTATGACAACCTCGAACAACATACTAAATTTTCACAAGCATATTATCAATACAAAAAAAACACAAATCATGATCCAAGGCACATCCTAAACACTTGCACAACACTATTTTCTCTTTTTATCATTTTTTTTTCAAAAGCACTTGGAAATCAATTACCAAAGACATCATCTCAGCTTCCAAATCATCTCCAAATATTGCAACAAAAGATAGCTCCATGTACTCACAACACTTCCTCAATATCTCAACTACACATGCACAACCTACAACAACCTGTTTTTCTCTTTTCCACAATTTTCTTAGTATCCTTGACATTTTCATCATGCAACAACTTACTTAACAAATAGATGACATCAATGACAACATCAATCAGTAGACATCTTGTTGACATCAATGACAACACCTTCATAATGGCAACATAAATATCTATTGGTAAAACCTAAAACCCTCAAAATTGAATCTAAGCACCATGGGAATGGTCTCATGTGCATGATTGACCTCTAACTCTATGTAGACTTCTATGGCCTAATTCATTGTAACCTTTGATATTATAATGCACATACAAATGAGGGTATTAAAAAATACCTTTGAGATATTCCTGGATCACTAGAGTCAAGTTCTCCTAGTTTAACCCCTTGAATGGGGCTTTATGACCTACAAATATTCAAATATTAAACACGCATGAAAATGGCCTATATGTCAATTTTGATGTAGTAAATTATTTCTAAGGTCCGAATTGAAATGTTCCTAGAATGAGTTTCTCCTTGTAATCACATGTGAATCAAACAAAAGCACCATGGGATTAACTTAGGACAACAAATTCAATATCTCAAGATGGGGATAACATGTATGAATATGGGCAAAATGGTAGGTGAAAAAAATGACTAATAATTAGAAAATATAAGAATATGTAGAAATAAAAATAAAACAAAATACAAATTTGTGGAAATAGATCCATGTAAATGTGAAACAAGGATATATTAGAACCAAGAAGTGAGCCAAACTTAGTACAAGAGTGTGCTCCTTGTTGATATATAATTGTATCAAATCATTCAACCAAAATGGACCCAAAAATAGATTGGAATTGGCATGGTTGTGCAAATTTTACCATTACAAATATAAATTTCTACAATTAAATTAAAAATATAAATCCAACATAATATGTCAAATTAGTATTATTACTAGTACATATATCTTAAATGTGTCTACTTAAAGATGCCCAATAATCTACTAATATTATTGTATAGAATAGAGAGATGGACTAAAATTAATATCTCTCAACATCTTTTAGATAGATATCTTTAAGATATCCATGCTTGCTTACCTATTATCAATTATTAAATTAATTTATATATCTATAAATATCATTTTTAATATTTTTTAGTTGAAAATTTGTTTATTTTAAATAGTAATACATTAAATAATTGAAACCAAACACATGCTTTAAAAATAAATCAAGAGAAATTATTTATTTACTTTTGCTTTAAGAATTATTTTAAACTATTTACTATAAATATCTCAAATATATAATTATTTCAATACTTTTTACTAATTATTTTATTTACTATAACTATTTTAATATTTTTCTTTCTTATTTTATTTACTACTTAAAATCATTTTATTCACTTCTATTTTTTCCAATTTTCAAACAAAATATTTGTCTACTCCCTATCTTCAATACATAACTATTTTTTAACAATTTTACTTACTATTTTATTTACTACATAAAGATAATTTACTCAATAAATAAATCTATACCCACAATTTAACTATAATAATTTTAATATATTTTATTTGAAGATGGTTTAATTTTCTTGATATATATTTTTATTAACACACTTAAACGATTTCACTTCACCTTTGTTCCTTATAATCTACCTAATAACAATATGTGTTTCATAAAATTAAAATGTCTAAATTCATTAAAAATATTTTTTAATTAATTTTAATTTTAAACAAAATTACATTGAGTTTAATAGATTATAGAATATTAGTAACAGTTAAAAAAAATCAGCAGACTATAGAAAAATAGTCAAAATATAAAATCTTGACTGATTATAGATTGACACACAAAAAGTAGTATAGAATAAAATATACAATCACAATTAATTATAAATTGACATACAAAAAGTGTTATCGAATAATATTTTTTCTTTTCTTACTATCTTATTCTAATGATAGATCATAAAATATAATTCAAAATATTTATGAAAAAAATATATATATTAAAAAAAAATATTGATCTAAAGCAGCCCACAAAATAAAACTCTATAGATCAAGATTTTGATTATTATTACAGCAAAAGAACCTTTCTTTACCTTGTTCACCGCCATTCTTCTTTATTAGGATGTAAGATTGGAATATATATGTCTTCTTTCAACAACAAATTCCCAGATATGATTCTTGTCTGCTTGACCAAGTAAATTAACGGTAGTTTTATTAGTCAAAAAGTGTACAATAATAAACTTTATTTTTTACAAAAGGTATTCGCTTACTTTAATAAAACTATGGTGATTTAAGAGATAATTATCCTTTTAGTATCAACTTTTTAAATAAAATGTCTTTAAAATGGTTCTAAAATGTTTTATATAGAGGTTCATCATGATTATTATATTTTTTCTCATTTTGATGATTTTATTCTATTTATTTTTTATATAAATTGTGTATTATACTTTTATTTCTTAATATAAAGTATATATTATTTATAATTAAAAAAATTATTTCATATAATATTTTAGAAATAAATGAATGAAAATATTTGATATTATGTTCTATAAATTTTATTTAGTCACATCAAATATAAAATTGTTCTCTTAGATCTATTGATTTATATAAATTCTTATTTTGTGGATAAACTTTGATCTTACATTTGACAATAAAGAATACTTTTTATCTACACAAGTCGCATATTTATGAGTTAATTTCTCTTTTATTGTACACCACTTTGTTGGAATATTTGTGTTCTTAATTTTTTTTATAATTAATTAATTTTTGGAATATGTTTATATTTTAAAGCGGTCTTCAGTTATTGTAAGAAATTATAAGGCAAATAAATATGGTGTACACAAATACATAGAAAAAAGCAACAAAACACTCTATAGTATCTTTGCAATGTTATTTCAAGGGGGCAACCTTCTAATAGAGCATACACTCCAATTACAATTATTTAAGATACCTTTCACTTGGAAAGTTATTATTATGCCAAAGTCCTACTAAATATAGCTACTACTATCCATGCATACAAGATAAATACTTACTAAATCTGCAATATGATGACTTACAAAGCATATGTACCTAATATACGTACCCCTCTTTGCTCCATGAAGGGACTCAAGATGAAACAAGTGTTGCTTCTCATGCAATGTAGATGAAACAAGTGTTGCTTCTCATGCAATGTATCATCTTTTAGTGAGAAGCTAATTTAAGATGATAAAATTTCATCCTTCAATGCTTCCAACCTCCAATGTGATTACCTTGTTGCTCTTTAACTATCAAATATTATCATTTAAACATTCAAAGGTTCTTTCAAGTGTAGCATAGATGGTCCTAAAATCCCACACATTTAATAACATAATATAATTGAATATTATCAATAATAAATAAAGGTGTTAGATTCAACTAAAAATACACCTTTTATACAATAATCACCTTAAATTTTTAATTTAAAAAACCCCATTAACTTTATCACCCCAAAACATATAATTTCAATAAACATTCTACTTATTTCTCCTAGTTCTTTGTTTAAATAAAGGTAAATAAGATGAATCCCTCAAATGTAGTCAATACACTTTTACCTTCTTAAAAAAAAATTAACCACTTATCTTTCCCTATTATTTTTTTCAAAATGTGATTCATTTACTCAATACTTCTATGTTGACACTTTTCTTCTCCTTCATTTGTAATATTAAAACATTAAATAATGAAAATTTATATCCTTTTAGCTCCTTAAAATGAAAGTAAACCAGTGCACTTCACCTTTGAAAATAATATGCCTTCAATACTTCAATGTTGAATCCTCATTCTTTGTATGAAATTGCTCATGTAGGTGATCCAATGTTCGCTGGTAGTTTCACATAGTCAAATCCCCCAATTCAATAGTAAGGAAAAAATATATTTTTCCTTCTACTTCTTCTCCATCTACATGGCCTAAGAAAGGATATCCAATATTGCTTATGTTTTCATATTATTGAAATCTTCAAATGCATTTGTAATAGCACTCAAATATGAGTTGTCATGCCACTATCTCATGCTTCAAACTACTTGAGAATACTAATAATTTCTTTAAAAAGTTATGGGCTTTGTTCTCCTCTTCATTTTCTTTCCAAAATATTTTGAATTTCAAATTTTTCAAGGGCTTTGTTCTCTTCTTCATTTTATTTCCAAAACATTTTGAATTTCAAATTTTCATTAAAAAATGATAAATATAATGTAATTTTTGTGAGACTATGTTAAATTACTATAAAGAATTTTATTTTAAAATTAAACAATCTATCAACAACAAAATGTTGTTACATTATTCATAGTACAAAAAGATAAATGCTTTGATACCACCATGAAAATGGTAGAGGGTGATCCCACAATACTAGTTTACAATTTTTGGCCGGACACTGAAGGCGATTTTAACTAAATCTCTTCTTTCAGGCACCTATAGCGGCTAAACCGTGAGGAATTTGAAGATGATGCAAACTAGTGATTTGTGGCATTTTGTCTATAGATTCTAAATATTTTTTTTCAATTTTTTTTGGAATTGCACTTCTTTTTCCATCTCCTTTGAAAACTAGTTTGTTTCAAACACCATTTTTAAGGAGTGATGCTCATATAACACATAACCTTTTTTTCCATGAAGGATAAAATTCTATTTTTTTAATTTAGATTTGTAGCTATGATATCTAGTGCTTCCAATTGGTTTCATAGTGTTTTATTGAATATTTTTTCCTTAATTAAGTTTTGAAGTCAAACCAATTACAATTCGGACATGGTAATTTGTATAACACAACTTTTTTTATATGTATTGAATTTTTTTTCTATTGGATCAAGGACTTCCATATTTGGTGCAATCATATTTTTCATTTTTTTTTATAATCTTCTATTTTTCCACATGTGCAACTATGGAGCTTGATTTTTGGTGAAAACCCTACATTCAAAAGAAATAAAAACAAATATAATAATAAAATTAAACTTATTTCGCGGTATTACATGGTGTGATGGTTTATAGGTGCATTGTTGTTCTTTCCACCAAGGTTCAAACCTCGTTGAGGTGGTATTGTTGAATGGTTGTATCAGTTCATAGCTCCGTCAAGCATTTACCCTTGAATAAAAAAATTTATTTAAAATTATACTTTTTGGGAAGCTTATAATGACTACATACATACAAAAAATGAATTTTAAATGAATTCATTTGATCCCCTAAAAGGTAAATCAAAAGTGGTTTTTTATCAGCATTTTGATAGGTGTAAAGGAGACTCCATTATAGGTATGGTTTAAAACAAGCGAAGTTCTATCCAAGGGGGTTTGATCTAAGGTGGTTTGATCAAACCCTCTTCAATTGGAATGCTTTAAATGGAACTTTTTAAGGCTTAAATCATTATATTTTCTAAAAATATGTGATTTCAACAAAATTCAAAATCTCCCAGAAATTGTAAACCAGCTTTGTGGGATCACCCTAGAGCAAATAGATTCTAGAAAATTTATACCATTGTTGTACAAAATATCAAAGCATAAAAGATTGTTTGATTGAATTATCCAATATTACATTCACTCAAGATGATTTTTGAATTACATTTCATTAGCATATAAAGTCATTAGTGTCTTGTACAAGACTTCTTAAACTTATTTATGGAAAAGTAACTTCCCACCAAATAACATATTAAACTTATTTATTTAACTACTAACATTTATTTATCTAACCTATATTTATTTATTTATTTATCTAAACTAAAATCTAACTATTGATATAATATATTCCAATTGCTTCCTACACTAATCTATGAAGAAGACGTGGATATATAAAATAACCTAATCATATGGTTACAAGGAAATAAACAAAAAAGCATTTACCATAACATAGTAAATTGTTGGGAAAGGTGTCTCAACCTTATATTCCTAATTTTTTTTTTTTTGTATTCACTATTTTATTTTCTAGTGAGTTTTTCTTCTTGTGGGAGAGTCGGCATCCCATTTAGAGGCTTATTGGATTTCCTCTTTAGTGGTATTTTGTCCTCACATGAGGAAGCAAGCATCTCACATTGAGGTGGCATTGCTTAGCTATGCATTGGCATCTTATAGTATGTGCAAGGTCATTCTAATGTGATTTACATGTCATGGATTATATGATGCACATAAGAGGGAGGCTACAAGATTTATAATCAACATATGGCAATCTATAAAATATGTCAAAATCATCTTTCTAAAATAGGTAAATGTTAAAAGTTGGGCATCCAAATTGGTTGGTTGGATATGATAAGTGTATGAAACCTTGTGCCATGGCTATTTTTTACTTGTTGAACACATCATGTAATAAAGGTGTTAAGT
>VDFB02174585.1:0-11768 GCA_007258455.2 Sequoia sempervirens
AAAAACCAAAGTTGCTTAATTTTTCGAGATCTATCCAGTGGTACCTTCCATTTCCTCTTATCAAGAATTTGACCATCCCAGGGTGTCCACGCCCCGCATTGCAGCGTGGACACGCCCCTAACTTCTCGGGGCTGTCATTTACAAAGCGTACGTCGAATCAACTTCGTTCAAAAACCAATATTGCTTAATTTTTCGAGCTCTATCTAGTGGTACCTTTTATTTCTTCCTATCTAATCAAACCAATCCATTCCTTTGATCATCTAATCAATCCAAGCACACCAATCCGATCAAGTTCATCTAATCACAATTATCCAATCAACATCATCTAATCATTTGATCCTATCCAATCAAACTGATCTAGTATTTTAATCAAATTCATCAAATCATCTACCCGATCCAATCATCTGTCTACCGAATCCCATCAAAATCAAAAGCAATCCCATCCAATCATCCTAATCTGAGCTTTTGTCCAATCCTGATCTGAGCTAGACCAAAATCCTGATTTGAGCTTTAATCTGTTCCCATCCAAAATCTTTTATCCATCCTCTTTATCCTTTCACCATCATGAATCCTCATCCTCCATCAATAGTAGTCAAGGGAAACCTTAATTACGTGGACGACGATAACGAAAGTCTTGTTGATCAAGAAGAATATGACGTAGATCCCCTTGATGCTATTGTCACTAGTAAGATCTCTCCACCCACTTTCCACAATCCAATCACCCCTTCCAGTTATCCTGTTATACCTTCATCCACGCCTAATCATGCTCCTTATGCCACCTTTGACAATGGATATCTAGTATCTTCTTCATCCCCATATTTGTCATGTCCTTCATCTACATCATCCTCTTATACAACATCTACATCCTCTTATCCTAATTTTCCATCCCAATATTCCTATTACAATTCCCCATGCATGACCCCCTATCCTAATCCTCTTTCCCAATCTTCCCATACTAATCCTACATCCACACCCTTTTACCTTAATCCCACATCCATGTCTCCTCATCCTAATCCACCATCCCAATACCCTTATTATAATCCATCTCCCACATCCTCTTGTCCCACTACACCACCTATATCCTCTTGTCCTAATCCACAATCCATGTCCCCCTATCTTAATTCACCACTCCAATATCCTTACCTTAACCCTCCATCCAATCCTAGTTCTCCATCTACTCCTAGTCCTCCATACAATCCTAATCCCCCATCTACTCATAGTCCTACATTCGATCCCATTCCTCCATCTAACCCCAGTCCACCAATCCATAATCCCTCGTCCATTTCTACCACCTTAGCCAAGCCAACCATATGCAAGTCTGTCGTTTCAGAATTTCTCCAAGGACTAATTACAAAGAAGCCATCCCCAACTACACATCTTGAAGTCGTGGAACCATGCCATCTAGATCCATCATCCACGGTCACTAGTGATGAGACCCTCCTCCATACCACACCTATTATTGATGTTACCACCCCAAGTACTGCTCAAACCGTTGAAACCATTGAACCCACTAAATCCACTGAACCCACACCACCTACTCCAAGATCCACTGAACCCATCAAAGACACCCAATTCCAATCCACTCCCTCTACTCCTAGATCCACCCAATCCACTTCTCCCAATCCTAGTAGCACCAAAGCCCATTCCAATGAACCTCATGAATCTTCCATCCCTCCATCTTCCCTACTTGAAGAGTCCCAAAAAGACTCCGTTACCATGCCTCCCGCACAAGATGAGTCATGCCAAGAGTCTAATCCAAAGCATGCCAGCATATCCCCTTCTCCAGATCAAGATCCTACCATACTATCTAGTCCACCTCAAGATCACAGTCCCCCATCCATTCCATCTCATGATCCCCTTGTCATTCAAGCTTCCACTGCTCCATCTCCATCTCCATCGCATGAGCCTACTACCACAAATCCAAATCCTATCATGGCCCCTACTCCCTCTCCTGATGTTGCTATCCCATCCTCTCCTTCTCATGATCCCCCATCATCGCCTAAAAATTCTATCCCCACACCGCATGCATATCCCCTTGGTCCTCTCACATTCCTCCATGGTGGTCTCCTCATAGAAGAAAAACAAAGTATATACACCAACCCTCCTCTTCCACCTAATAATGAACTCGCATCATTCTTCCAGAATAACAAAAATCCTGTCCTAGATCGAATACTCAAGAAAATGAACTATCAAGGAAAAAGGTTTAGGCCTTCATGAGCAAGGTATTATAGAGCCCATCCAAGCTAGCCACTACCACTTCGCAATCCAAAATACAGGCCAAACCTTCTAGTACTCAACGAGCCTTTTTCAAAAGAAATGTTAGCTCTTCTCATCGCTCCACTAGATCATATGCTTCCATCCCTCCTCCTTCATCATATCACCTCAAAGCAACTGTACATATTCCTCCTTCATCTGCTCCATCCATTTTGGGTCTCATCCCTCCATCTACCTCTTTCAATCATCCATACCTTACCGCGCTCCATATCCTCCCAAGTTCAAGTCTATTTTGGGCCCTTATATCCCAAAATGATCCCAAAATCACCCCCTCCATCTCATCCTATCCATCCTTTCATCCATCCATCACCTATCCATTTCGCCCATCATAACTATCCCACTCTCATGTTCCCTGATCAGGATCAACAAAGGCACGTACCTGTATATCATCCATCCACATATCATCCTAAAAATCCTACCTCCATCCCTCCATTTATGTGTCCTCCACATCATCCATCCATTCACACCCATCCCATTGCTACTAAAAGCACTTTGGCTGTTCAAGGAAAAATGCATCAATCTAAACATCCACATGAATCAAAAGCTTCCCATGTCCCCTCTAAAAGACATGTTAAAGCAAAGCAAAATCAAATCCAAAATCCAAATCAAATTTGTACGCCGCAAAGGCCCACCAAAGCAAAAATCAAAACCATGTGGATCCCAAAGAAAAAAGATGCAATGCCATCACATGAAAAATCAGTAAGAACATCCAAAGTCGCTAATCCACAAGCTAATCATACACCCCTTTCATCTCCTACATCTGTCTTGGGTCCCTATGTCCCGAAATTCACCATTCCATCTCCTCCATTATTCCCACATTCTCCATCCCTTAATCCTCTTATTTTTCCACATCCACCACCACATGTGCCAATGTTGGTCCTGAACGCATCTCCCCATCATATATCCACCCCATCATTCCATCCATACCCTTCGCAGCATCCCATCCATTATCCCATGTATCTCCCCTCTCAAATTCCCCTAATTCATCCTCTTGCATAAGGTTGTACCAACATCCAATAGTCGGTTTGAACATGGGCTCTTACTACCTAGTATGGAACTTGATGCTTGAGTCCTTCATCCATATCCTTATCGCTTGTCTTCTAAATCCCCTTATCAACATCCCTATCCTTACCCATTTTCATCCCCTAAAACAGTCAAAAAATTCAAAAATCCAAAAAAAGAAAAAGAAAGAAAAAGTAAAGAGAAATAATTCGTCCAATGGTGAAAACTTGGCAAACAAGCGCCTTGGATAAGTACCATGATGAAAACCTGGCAAACAGGCGTCATGTGTAAATCCCCATCTGCACTTGGGGGCAACTTCCTGATATGCATTCCCTCCATCCGCTATGCTTCCAGCTATGCACCCATCTTCCTATTATCCGTCATAAATCCCCCCATCCCACCTATCTTCCACATCCTACCATCATATCCCATTTATCTCCCATTCCCTCCATCTTTCTTGTGATCTTGATCAAAATTGGGGCACCTATCTATGCATGCTTTGGACACCTATTGGTATACATTCCCTTCATCCATGCTCTATCATATTCCTTGGTCACCCATCCTGTCCTCCTTCAGTTATCTCCTTTATCTTATCATCCACTCGTCTTACATGCCTCATCATATATGACATATCTAGAGTGGGGGCATGTGCTTCCTTTGTGACATAGTCCTTGCAGACATCATCTATCATAACATCCCTTCATCTCCCTATCCATCTATTATAGTATCCTTCCATCTCCCCATCCTTATCTTCGTATCCATCTATCCTAGCATCCCTTCCATCTCCCCATCTACCCTAGCATCCCTTCCATTTCTCCATCTATCCTAGCATCCCTTTCATCTCCCAATCATTATATTCCTATCCATCCAAACAATCCCTCCCATCCACCATCCCTATATCTTTATCCAATCTTCCATCTTTATCCTCATCCCATCTCATCCCACCTCACAATCCTTTGTCATTGGTATCTGGCTATAGGCCTCCCCCATGCAACCCAATGCCATTTACATCACCCCTGCTTCTCTTGCACATCTTTCCAATCTCCTATCACTCATCTATCTATCATATCATCCTCCCAAGTCATTTTACTGCTTTGGATAACTATCCCATCCCTGAGCTTTATGTGATCGTCATCATCCTATCCAATCCACCAAGTCTATCCTATCTTGTCATATCGGTCCCATCTTTTTATCCACTTGTCCTATCATCTTATCATCTTTTACCCATTGTTTGCCTTTGGTCTTGTCGAACTACGTTGCCCCTGCGCTTTCACGTAGGCAAGGTCGATCATTTGATCCGCCCCGGGGTTCCATCATCATTCTTCATTGTCCACTTTGCTCTTCTATCATCTACCATCAGTCTTTCTCCTTTTGTCCATCCTATCTTTACCATCCATCAATGACTCCATCTTGGTCAGTCATCCACATTTCATCGAACTACGAGGGCTCTGCGCTTTTACGTAGGCAAGGCTGATCTTTGATCGACCCTCGAGCCCCTAGGTCTTTAGGTTTTGTCAATCCCATGTCTTGTCTTCCTTGTGTCGTGCCATCAAGCTATGCCCTTATCTAGCTGATTCTTAACAAATGAGATCCACTTGTATCATGAGATCCAATCGATTTTGAACATTCCGCGTCATAACGATCTTTTAATATCCATCATCTTTGGTCTCAACAGGATGTATCCTTCCTAACAGACCTCATCAAACCCATCTATCCCCTTGATCCTATGGCAAAGGACATTTGAAAGTGATTGCGATCTTTTGATGTTTTGGCTTTTGTTTATCCTTGGAGCTCCCTATCATCACTTGTCAAGGCCGCCATAATCCATCATATTATGGTGTGTTTTTATTGGTCAACATAGGGGCATATCTTGATCTTTTTATGTCTATTTGTGTCTTCTTGGTTGTCCCACATAGTACACACCAAGATCTCCGAGGTCTTGTGTTATGCTGGGGCATCCTTTTGTGCTTGTGGTTATCTCAATACCTGGCCCGACCAAGGTCTTTGTGACTTTGGGGTGTTGGGGTAGCCTTCTTGTCTGTTGTGTTTGTTTTATGCATTAGACACTAATTCACCTTGGTTCCACATACCCTGGCCCTTGGTGTCTTATGCTATAGCAAAAATTAGTGCTCCGAAGATGGCAAATTGCATTAGGATTGCATTTCATTTTCTATTCTATCATCTTGCATATATTCCCCCATCCATTCATCCTTATCTCACATCTCTATCCAACCCCCATCCATTCCATTTAGCCTGAATCATCTAATCATATCCTCAGTCTTGTTACAAGCCTTGATCATCCATTATTATCATTCCCTATCCCTTCGGTGTTGTTTTGGGATGTATCCTTCCCTCATCAACAACACTTTCATCATCATCGGGAGGTATTCCTCCCTATCCTTTAGTGGTGTTTTGGGATGTATCCTTCCCTTATCAATACCACTCAGTGGGATGCATCCTTCCCTATCCTCATGTTGTTTTGGGATCTTTAATTCCCTCATTGACAACACTCCATCCTTCATCAACCCATTTTAGCTTGTACCTTGACTGGGGCAACATCACCTTTTAAAATCCATTTGTGCTTCATCCATCTCCATATCACTTACTCTCTTCCCCATCACCTTGCATCATCTTCCTCATCTCCCCTTGCATCACATCATCTATTTCGAGAGCACACACGTGTTCTCTTCAACCCGCATGTCCTCTCGAGGGGGCATCCTTCATCCCTAATTTTCATCACTTTCTTTTTCCCTTCCTAGTCACTCCTTTGGATAACTGGGGCATCTTTTCCAATCTAACCATCTTCTTACAGGTTCTATATTTTAATATTCTTTGAAATGATGCTGCTTACATGTACCAGCCGAGGGGCAAATAGACATCCAAATTTGGACACTTAATTTATCCAAATTTATCACTTTTCATCTAAACATCCTCTTATCCTAGTTAATTAAATAATATTACTATTATTTAATTAATATCTTTAATTCTGCCAAATCCCTAAGGTATTTAATTAATAATTAAATACATTACCCTCTTTTAATCCTCCTTTCATCAAAAAAATTAAATAAATATTACATTTATTTAATTCCTCACGTGTCATTTTCATCTAATCCTAATCCATTTCCTAATCTCTTCATTAAGGATGTGCACATGCCTAATCGCCAGTTAGGATGTCATCTCCAACTTTTGCAGTTGGTTTTAATCCTAGTATTTAATTATCCTCTAATTACTAATTAATTAAGCTAATCATTCTCCAGGAATTTTAACTCCTTTTTATTCCTAGATTCCCCTCTTTTATATGTGAATTTTAATTCACATTCCATTCTTCCAAGGCTTCTAGAACCTTGGACATGTCACAATCTCCACATGTGACCCACCTTGGACTTGTCACAATCTCCACATGTGACCAAGTCCCACCTTTTTGGAGCCCACCTTTTATCCTCTAGACCATCCTATGAATGTGAATTTTTAATTCACATTTATATCCCCAACCACCTTTCCTTTTCCCATGTAAATTTTTGAGGAATTCCAAAATTCCTCAAATGTCCTTTTCACTCCCACTTGGGACAGAAATCCCTTTTGTGGAAATCCCTCTCATCCCCCAAGTGCATGTCCTCCACCTCATGTACCTTTTGACCACCTCATTTACACCTCACCTCCCTTAGCCGCTTCACCATCCACATGTCAAGATGTGAGGGCTTGTGAGTTCTCAAGCCACCATAGCCCTTCATATTAACCTTGTTAGGCTAATCTTGACCGTTGAATTCTCTAGAATTCAATTCTCTATCGTCCCCCTCAAGGGCATTTGGAGAACACTTCTTCATTTGAGCAACCTTATGCTGCTAATTTTCCTTCTCAACACTTGCATTTTGATAACTACATGCTGTCCATTTGAATCCTCAAGCCTTTCAATCATTTTAGCTATCTTTTTGCTCATCGTCTGTATTGAAGCTTGCATTTAGACATTCAAACTATCATCAAGGGCACTAGCCAATCCAAGCAAGGGCCAATCAAAGAGGTATCAACAACAAGGGAGGTAAAAATATTTGTGTTTCATTTTATTTGCATTCTTTTTCGTTGAACCACTCTTTTGGCTAATCTTGAGGTGTCCTTGGCATTTTGTTATTCATGTTTCTTAGTTAGATTTGCACTTTTAGAGCGGTAAAGAATTCCAAGGTATACAGTTAGTAAATGGGGGTTTTCCTTGGTCAAACCCCTTGTTGGTAATTAAACCTTGGAATGAAATAGAATAATGATAGGAAATGATGAATGAACAAAGTGCTACGTTGCAACTCACCAAACCCTTGTTGTGAAGTCTACAAACTTGTGTGAAATGGCTAGCTTGAATTTAGATCTTGAATCAAAGGAATGCTTGATGGATATTGACTTGAATTGCTTGCTTGAATCAAAACCCTAAATCACAAATGTTAGCTTAAAAACACACATGATGCAAGAAGATCTTTGATATGATGCTTGAATCTTGATGATGACTCTAAATACCTGATGAACTACTCTTGAATGCTTGAATACTTGAATGCTTGGATGCTTAGATTTCTTGTTAGATTGCTAGGTGAAAAATGGGAGAAGGAACCTTGTATTTAAACTTATCTATGCTTAATATCCCACAATTACACCACAACAAGCCGACATATGAAATCATTAATTAAAAGAGGCTAAATTCCACCAAGATTTGAAATTAAATCCCGAAAATACCTTAAGGGGGACTAAGACGTGCCCTAGGTGGCATCTTAGTCTTGAGGCATAAAACTCGGGGCATAGACTCCAAAAAGGGGTCACTTTAAGGCACATTTGAAATCAAGGTCCCAAGACATTTGGGGGAAAAAGACGCCCTAGATGGCATCTTAGTATTGACCCAATATTTAGGGACACACTTGACTAGAATCATTAAATTATCATTTACCCTTTGATGTTTGTTGGGATTATCCAGAAAAAGATATAATTTATTAGGCTTGTGGATGCAACATAGGACCAATTAAGACATAAATAAGGATGAACAAAGAAAGGCGGGCCCAAACAAGTGTGAAAATGCAAGGTTATGAATTTTCCTACACTACACATCCACAGAGCAAGCAACAAAAGCAAGGGTTTACCATTGCAACTGTGAACAATAAAAACCACCTTGCACACCTTTTCTTGCAGCCATAGACAATCCAGGCGAGACAAGAGTCAAAGTTGACGACTTCCATCCTTTTGAATTTGATCTAACCCACACAAAAACATCTGAATCATCCACCTCTTCATGATCCTTGTCTGTAGTAGCTGAGGAAGAGCAACCTATAGTGGCTAGGGTTTTGGGTGTTGAACGCCCGCACTTTCCTCCTTTCAAATTTCTCATCTCAAAGTTATTAGTTTTCCTTAGTAGGGATTAGAAACACATAAATACTATACTTAGAAGGTATGTAATACCTATGTTTTATCTATAGCAATTTTTTAAAATTTATTGGATTTATTTTGTGTGATTTATTGAAAAATATGGTTTCCACCAAATTTTCCCCAAGACTATAAATTAGTAAAATTCTTAGAGTTTTTGTTAGAAAGTAAGATTTTCACAACAAGAAGTAGAAAAATAAGAAGAATAAGAAAAAAAAGAATAAGTGCAAGACCAAGAACAAGACAAGAACATGAACATGAACATGAAGTAGAAGAACAAGAACAAGAAGAATCTAACACAAATAAGAGCATGAGAAAGAACAAGAACAAGAAATAGAAAAATAATAAGAAATAAAACAAGAAGAATTTAAGAAGTAGAAGGTAAAGGACATGACAAAGAAATAAAAGAACAAGAAGTAGAAGTAGGAAAATGGTATGAAGAAGAAACAAAACAAGAAGAAGGAGCAAAAGAAGAAGAAGAAGAAGAAGAAGAAAATGAAGATGAAGATTTTATATAGAAACATCCATAATTAATTAGCATTGAGGATAATACTTATGTATTTAAGAGGGGGGAATTCTATATGCTTTAATCCTATATTATATATTAGGTTATGAGTAGTTGGAGTATGACTACCTTGACATTTAAATAAGTTACATAATAATTATTATAATCATATATAGGTTTTTAGGTTGAACCCTAAGAGTTATAGTTAAGTATCTGAGTTAGTTTGAGTAACAACCAAGACATAGTTAGGTGCATATATAGGAGTTAGTGGCTAGTTATTATTATCAGGCTGAGTATTATATTCTTCTTGAAGACAAATTGAGGTATCCACTTGACATGGATTAGGAGGTTTCCCCCTCAAAGTGGCATATTATTATGAAGACTTATTTGTATCATATTTCTTAGTATATATTCTTTTATTGTGCAAATTGTTTCATTACCATACTAATTCAAGAGGTTAGTGTGTTACAGATCACCGTCCTTGATGTGTTAGATTAGTAAGGATGAGTGATATCAAAGATGATATATATAGACATGTAGATGACCTATATACAAATAACGTGAATATAAAAAATTCCCTTATATAAATTTAAATATGTTCTAATTGTTCTCTCATATGAAACTTAATGCATATTGAATGTATTTAATTAAAATGACATAGCAACATGTTCCACAAAATATATGCTAGTTAACTCATAAAAACTAGTAGAAAGGGGTAGTATAATTGGAATTTGAATTTGAGTATTTGAACTTTGGGGATAAAATGATAATATTGAGGCAAGGAGAATGTATGGGAAAGTGCAAATATGAGTACAATAATGATGAATGTATAGAAATTAGTGTAAATGTGAGTAAAAATATATCGGTGAGGATTAGGCCATTGATCAAGCCTAAATTGAGAATATTATACAAGTATTGATATGCTATTACATTAAGATGCTCCCATTAATGTAGAAACAAAATTGAACATGAAATGGTGTGGCATGTTGATTTCACCATTACAAATTTATATATTTCTTTTTCTCTAATTTTATTTCTTCATTTCTTAGCCATAATGGTCAGTAACACTATAACATGTCTCACTTTTTGGAAGTCATTTAAAATAAAAAATATCTTAATAATAGCATGTGAACTCTAAGAATTTAAAGATAGTATAATATGATAATTTTGAAATTTTCTATGTAAAATTTATTTCTAATTAAAAATTAGAAAATAATTTTTCATTTTTTAATATTTTTGAATAAAATATATCCTAGTAATATACTTTCTAATGGGTAATGTTCCCATAAATCATCACTAGGGTAGATGTCAAATATTATCATATAAGTCATTAATGCTATATATATGGTATACATTATTATTAATTTTTAAATGAAAATAATTTTAACTTTAATACATATTTTCTCATAACACAAATTGTTTCATATATAATTATTTTTTTCTTGTTTTCTTAAAAGAAATAACCCATATTGAGAGGTGCCTTACCTAATTTTTTCACTGTTTCCTATTTTTTCATGTGGCAAATAGAGATCTTTATTTTTTTTATAATGAGACTATGTTGATTAGAAAATAAAAAAAATATTCTAGTATATTGTTTATTATAGGGGTCCATTTTGTGTAAAAAATTGTCTTGTTATGACTTCATTTGATTATAAAAAATATCATTTAAATTGATATTTTATGTTTGATAAAATACTTCAATGTGGCTTGGAGGTAAAAATGTACCATATTTAAAATTTAGTGTTAAAAAGTTTGGAGATGGGGAGCCGAGGGGAGCGATATTTTGTAAAAGTCCAGAATGGAGCGACAAACCTATTCGAGGACTACGGTTGGGGCAATACTCAGAGGGCTTCGAAGGAGAAGTCAGTGGTTCATGTGAGTGAATGGGGAAAAGAGTGCAAGCATGAGGTTTTCAAGGAAAAAATGTAGGCTCAAGCAACAAAGGAGCCCTGGTGCCAAAATTCAAATTCAAATTGGCAGAGAAGATCAAATCGTGGTGGGTAAAGATGGAATGGTCGGTTCTAGAATTCTAATGTTCATGTAAAGCGGAGAAACAAAAATGGAAATTCACCAAGGGATTGGAAATGAGATAACCCCCCAGATCTAGGGGTGATGATTGGGGTAGAGATGGATATCACCTAGATAACCCTTCTTTAATTAACAACCCAAGTGACAGGAATGGTTCTGCTCAACTGAACAAAGGCTATTCAACAACGCTAGTAATCAACTCGAAATTCCTCTGGACTTCGATTTCGTTCTTGGAGCAATGGGGATTGATTGCAAGATGGTATGGGCCAAGCCTGAATTGGGAGGGTCTTATCCATTGGTGTAGAGTCGATGGGGTGAGGAAATGAAATTCAAAGCATTAGAAAATGACTTTTTTGTTGTTATATTCCCAAAAAACAATATTAGAGACCAAATTTTGATGGGAATATGGCTAATGGATGGGTTCGGTTTCTATATTCGCAAATGGGAAGTAGGGTTTGATTCGTTGAAGCACCAGATAGAATGGTTGTAGGATTAGTATAGTTTTCCAAATTTTCCTATGGAATTTTGGTAGCCAGCTATTTTGGAATAGATCAAAGATCATCTCGGG
>VDFB02174587.1:0-24949 GCA_007258455.2 Sequoia sempervirens
ATATACAACACCTATAGTAACTCTACTATGCAAAACACACGGGGTTTTCCAGTAAACACATAAATCTACAATCTGCCTTCTATTCTTTCACCACAAAACTTGATTACAATGCTCTCTTCTGCTTGTTACGAGTCATACATTACTTTTGATGCCTTTGCCACTATTCAAGGGTAGTTGCTCGAGCTTTTCCCTGATTTCAAGGGATTCCCAATGCCAAGTAAAGTGCATGCAACCAAACAAGTTCATCATGCCATCTTGCAACTCTGCCTTTAACCTTAATTATAGGACCTTAATCTCCTCAAACTCGAACCAACAGCTCCTTAACTACCCATGGCATCTCCAAACAATGAGGATAGCACACTAAATGCATTATATTCTACCAAATGTTGTCCAAAGCTTAATAAAGAAAAATTTAACAACTTTGACAACCTAATAATGACTTTAGTCCTAGAGACTAACTTAACACACAAATGAGACCTTCTAAGGTCCAAACCAAACTCACAAGCATATTAACATCCCTGACTTGGCTAAGGTCGGTACCAAGCCAAATTGTGAACAAACTAGATGGAGTGGGAAGCCTGGGTGCTCACGCAAATCATATTCCATTTAGCGGATAAATAGGTTTATTTATCAGTCTTGTAAAATTCATCAACTTAAATCAAATAAATCAAAGCGATCATCATCATCCGCTAATTAAATAAATAAGGACTTTGTTTAATTGAAATCCAATTCATATTTCTCTTTTGATTTGATTTACGATATAAACCAAAGTCAGAATTGGTCAAAACATCCCCTAATCATCATTAATTTAATCTAACCATGATTAGAAATACTTAATCTTATACCCACTTGCATTCTAGGGTTTAGCCACTTGCACACAAATAAATCAATTTATTGATTTATTAAAACCTCATTTTCACTCAACACTGGCCTCAGGGTTTTGAAAACGCGACAAGTTGGTTCTCCTCCAACATTGCGTTTATTATACTTTCTTGTCCCCTCTCTAAATTTATTGCCAAATTTGAATTCAAATTCTCCCTCTCATGGGCACATTTCCCTAATCTTGCACATGCATCAACCACTAACCACTTGACAAGTGTCTTCCTCTCATTTGTCCAATCTTAGTCCCACATCCTCCATGTTTGGCACTCTTAGCATTTGAAAATCTACAAATAGAGGCTTCATCCTCAAGGAAACCCTCCACAATCTTTATGCAAAGTCATTCTCTTAAACTGAGAACTGATTTTGTCCACTATCAATCCACAATCTTAACATTTCATCTCCAAGATCATGCAAGGTCACTCTCTTCATTTGAGAAATGATCTTGTCCATCATTATCACTAGCTTATCAATCAAGGATTGGGAAAGGGCTTCTTTCCATAGAAGCACCAATCCACTATGGGATAGGATTAATGTCATGTTTTTATATGCTTTTATTTGATTTCAATTGTTTCATTTATGGCATGATTAACATGGCTTATTATTCCATAGGGATGTTGAAATGTTGCTTTATTTTAAACTAACCATTTGCAGATTTCAGCAACCACACAATGGTTAGCCTACTATTTGGTTCTTGTAGGCTAATGAGATGTTTAGGGAACCCTTTGGAGTGTATTTAGAAGTTTCAGCAGGCTTGTGTATTCGTCTCCACATATTCAGCTCAATGTTTCAGTTGGTTGGTTGGCCTTATGAGGCAATTCATGACTTGTTCCTTGCTACTTACTATTTTTAGTTAGTAACATTAGGGTTAGTATGACACTCTTGTGGTTCCTTGCTAAAAAGAAAAGGAAGATATTTTTTGCAAAAGTGAAAGTCAAGGGAAGAAATTCAAAGTCAAATTCAAGGTAAGAAATTCAATGTGAAGGGAAGTAAGTCAAAGTCAAAGACAAGGGAAGAAAGTCAAAGTCAAAAGAATTCAAAATCAAAGTCAAGGGATAAGGATAAGGATTGTGAAATATCTTATCCATAGAGGATAAGGTTTGCAAAATATCTTATCAACAGAGGATAAGGTTTGCAAAATATCTTATCCGTAGAGGATAAGAATGAAAACTCAGGATAAGATTGATAACTCATAAAGCAAAAAGGTGAATCTTATCTACAAAGGATATAGATGACAACTCATAGGAAAAATATCTAAATTCAACATGAATTTTTGATTTAGGCTCTCAAAATCTATAAATAGGATGCCTATGATTTGTTACCAACATCCAAGTTTATTATACAGAAACATAAAGCTAAGCAACAAGGGTTTGCAAGTATGGAGTTCCAAGCTGATCTAAGGATGAAAACCCTCAATTAGGACAAAGTCTACAAGTGTGGAAGATCACCCAAGGTCTCTTTTTTGGATGGTTTCACACAAAGATCATCATATGAGCATTCACAGATTTACTTTGAAGTTTCATTCAACATTTTTAGTTTATGTCAGTAGATTAGAATAAGATAGAGGTCACTTTCAGTAGTTGCACAATCCCTACCTGATAGGTTCTAGGTATGAATCATATGTAACCTCTAAATCATTAATTAAATCTAGTTATTTATCTCTTGCATATGTTTAGAATTGTCATTTTGCAAAAATTCTTTATTATCTATATTGTTCACGAAATTCAAATAACCCAGATCAGGGTGGGTTATCACAAAAATATTATTGTTCCCTTATATATGATGGATATAGTATAAGGGGATGGAGAAACGATAAAGAAAAATGTAAGGTCTAATATTAGAGTTATATCAATTTGATGGCATGGAGAGGTGTGTCAAAATAAGGAAATTGTTTTTTTTTTAAATTTTCAAGTAATGAAGTTCTTTAGTACAAAGTATTGCAATAGTTCTCTATTCTAGATGGAGCTTATATATTTGGCATGTTGAAGATGAAGAATCCAAGCTAGGATACAATCATACAACATATTTGGAATTTTACATTTTGATTTCCTTGAGATTCTCTTGAGTGAAAAAAATAGCATGTTCATCTTTATAAAAGAGTTGACGCCATTAAATCATCATAGCAAAGGGATAAGAGGAAGGATTTTATAGCTTCCCTGTAATTATGGATCTTTTCAATTGTTAATAGGTATGTAGGAAGAATTAACTTGTCTTTAACACTGTAATTATAATATGATTCTATGTGATGATTGCATTATCTAATGAATATTCTTATGTTGCCATAATGATTGCATCTTTTGCTTAGCCTCTAAATTTAAAAGTTATTTTTTTACTCTACTTTGAGGTTCGCTTTGAAGATCTTGAAGATGTAGCTTGTTAGTACCCCTATGGAAATTGACTTTATTCAAGATTGTAGTATATAAACTAAAAGAAATTCTTTGGGTAATTGTATTGTAAAGATTTTCTTGGCTCTAGCTGTTGATTAACTGCAAATTGAAAAATTATTGATTTCACATTTGGTTCCTCCATTCACTGTGTTGTTTTTATGACTTTGGTTAGTGCTTTTCTTTTTTTCCTAATCAACTTTAAGCTTTATTTTATCCCTTTCTTTTCATTTTGTATGGATTTTTGGGATAGTTCTCTACTTTACAAAATTTGTTGGATGGGTTTGAACCCTGTATATACATCAATGATGATATTATTTAGCATGTTCTATCATAACTTCATAAACAAAAAATTGACAAACAAAATCTTATCCATGAATAGGATGAAAACTAGATCTCCCACTTTGCTCTCCATGGTTATGTACCTCTCATGCATGTTCCCAACACTATCCCCACATAGAGCTTGATGTTGTTGGGCTTTTTCCTAGTATTAAAGAGGTTGAACGAAGTCCTCCTGGGCACAAACAAAATAGCCTTGAATTCCAATTGCCCTTCAATAGAGAAATGTTTAACCCCTAGGTGATCTTTCCAGTCATTGGTCAAGCTCTTGTAGAAAGAAGCTTACTCTTCTTTCACAATCTCCTCTAGCTTTCTCATCTAAATTGGCTTCTTCTTTTTAACTAGATCCCATTCATGAGAGACTTCCTTAACTTTCTTCTTCTTATTCTTTTCTTTGTCCTCATCCTCCTCCACTTCTTCAGTATTAACCTCTTCATCATCACTCATCTCCTACCCCGTGGTCTTCTTAGTCCATGGATATCTTAGGTAGTTGATAAATTCTGAGTTCTTCTTGATCAAATCCTTGAGCTTAAGCTCTTCAAGCTTTTCCACCTAGAGGATCAAAATCCTTGTCAAGGATAAAGCCAAAAACCTTATGGAATTCAATGAATCTACTTTGAAAAACCCTAGGAAGACATATTATTTTACCTAGTTCTCTTCCATCAAAGAGTGATCTTGGTTCCTCTGTGAAGAAACTCACCACTAACATCCCTAGTAATAGTAAGGACTCCCGACCTATGTGTAGTGCTCGTAATCATTGTAAGTGATATGCTTTTTCATTCTTTACAGTGTCCTTATGTATAGACAATATTAATTCTCCTTAGTTTAATTCAATATCATACACTTGTGGTTGTACTCTCCATTCCTATTTGATAATCCAATGATATTATATTATGATGCAACTAGTGAATGTATTATTACAAACACACAACAATAAAACTACAAAATGATTTTTTGCAAATTGATATATTTGAACGTTTCCTATATAGATTATGTAACAAGTAAGATAAACTAGTTATTTAATTAACCTAAATTAACTACTAATAAAAGTTTTTTTTGTCCTCTATAAAAACGTAGATATTTCTTTGCAAAATGATAGGAACCAAGGAAAACGCACTCTGAAAATATGGAAAATGAGCAATAGAATTATAGAAAATAAAAAAGAAATTAAAAGTAACGAAACTTTCCCATATTAATGCAGTCCAAGCTGTCTGGATTGAATCTGTGCACTGCTCTCATATTTTGAACTGTTTTTCCCTGCATCAATATTCATTTCTCTTTACATAAACATAATACAGTTATGGTTTTCCAAAATTTGTTGATATAAGACGTTGCCAATTAAACTCAAATTGAACTTGTTTGCCGAAAATATAATATTGTATTTTACAAAACATTAATCAAGTGAGATTTTCACAGCATTTTCCGACATCAAAATTTTTTTCTGCCAAATTTTCAGAGAAGCTATGCAATGAGAGGTAAAAAATAAGAAGCTTCCTTCTGCTGCACGGCAACGATGATTTTTCCCGCGCTGAAAAGCTTCTTCTGAATTGTAGACGAACTCAGTAAAGTGTGAAGCATTTGCTTGGTAGATAGCTTTTTGACTTGAGATCGGCGTGAGGCTGCGGTTTCCAAAACCTGAACTTGTGCTTGCAAGAATTTGAGGTACTTGATAGCCTCATCCAGAATTCTGGCAGAGTCGAGTTTCGAACCCTGGGGTATCAGTTTCTCGAGAGACCGAATCTTTTCAGGGATTTTGCTTCTCCTGTGACGAGCCGCGACACTCTGCCGCTCCACGGAAGCATACGGCGGCTTACGGTACCTTTGTAACTGTCGCAGCTGATTAATATGCTCCGTCTCCTCCTCGCTTGGATATAATGACGACAGCGGGCATGAAACCCTACCAGAAAACGGTAGGCATGAAGACAAGCTCAGAGCAGAAGAAAACTGCGGTGAAGGAGGAATACCGCCAATATAAACTTTTAAAATCTAGCAACAAAACTATAACGACAAAATCATTTGATTACATATCAATAAATTCCCTATAAATAGTAAAAAAATCATAAACCAAAATTGAGATTCACCGCTATAAAATCCGACTGCGCACGTACACACGCGCCCTTCTTCATCGCTGAAACATTCATTGCACCAAATAGCTCAGGCCGTTATTTGGAATTAAAGAGCTAGATGCTTTGTCGAGAAGGTACTCGAGTCCAAGGGTAGTGTAAAATTAAGCTTGGTTTGGCGTTTCTCTTGGACTGTGAGTGACTTTACATGGAGCGTTGGCTTCACCACCACTGGCCTGTCAAGCCAACGATTTCTCCATTGAGAGGCTACTAAGCACAGTTTTTTAGCAAACGAGCTCATTTCACCATTGACAGGCCACTGGTCGTGAATCCAACACTCCATTTAAAATCACTCAACAATGCATGCAAAGATAACAGCCATGCGAATTTTTTAATACAATGCAGGCAAATATAACAACGCCATCGTTGTAGATTAGGGTTAACTTATATTTAGAAGTTTCTTTCCCTTTTTCAAACAACGAAAATAATAATAGAAAGTTACTTTTGTTCGCTGTATGTTCCTCCTTGGACGTCGCTCTGCCATTCCTTCCTTTTCGCGCAGGCCGGATATTAATTAGGGCAAAGATAGATAACAGAATTATGTTAGTAGACTCATAATATCACGGAGCATGTTAGTAGACAATAATTTCGAAATGAAAAATAGAAACGCTTTGGCTGTGACGTGTGCTTTCCACGTTTAAAATATTTAATATAAATATGAAGATTTTTTTAATCTTATTTTATAAATTTTAAAATAATTCTTTAAAATTTTAATTTTGGATAAAATAAGTAAAAATAATTATTTAAGTATAAATTTTCTTTTAGATCATATTAATAATAATTGGATTTATTAAATTTGATACTTGCATTATTCATTTTTAAAAAGTAAATATAATATATAATGATATTTAGTTTTGTGATAGAAGAATAAATTATTGTTTTTAAGGTTTATAATCTTTTAGGATTGGAAGTACAATATGAGCATTTGATATTCTTCTTCAAATCACAATATTCCTTTTTTTTTTAAGAGTTGAGTCCTCAATCACAAAAATTCCCTAAACCTTATAGACTTGATTTAGTGAAATATAGAAATCTATTTTTCACTTCCCTAGATCTAAATTTGTTTCTTCTATCTTTTAAGGCATTTGAAAATGGACAAAGTTTAAGAATAACATGGTATGATCATCATTGTGTCAACTATAAAGACATGTTCTTTTTAGTCAAATCATAAAGATGTTGAGAATATAGATTATAAGTAAAATTAAAATATTTTTAATGAGCATATATAATTTAATATGCTTGAATCAATCAATAATCAACAATAATAAGAGATTAGAGAAATAACTATGATGATAAAAAAATCACCTACAAAACAAGAACAATAAAATATGTGAAAAACTCTTTTGGATAAAAAACCCACAAACATAGAGAGCACAAGCTTCTATTAATTGGAAATGAGAGAACACATAATACACTTTCAATCTCCCTTCAATAGCTGTCTCTTTTAACCTATAATAAATATGGTAGAACTATACAACATATCATTGCTTCAAAGTACAATATATAGATTACTATCACAAGCCCTCATTTAAGAAAAGAAGGCTAATAAAAACTACTAAGATAGTAAATCAAACAAGGAGATAATATGACATATCTCAAGGAGTTATTTGTGATATTCTAAAAGGTTCTTGATCCTTCCCACCAACCTTTGAATCCATATCCATGTGAAGAAAAATACAATACACTAAAAGATAAAACTAAAACCACTTTGTTGTCAAATCAAGGTAAACTACTACAAATGTTAATTCTTTAAAGACTATACAAATCTTATCAATACAACATTAGATTACCCATTAAAATATTATGTGCAAACATAAAATTAGTAAACTATGATAATTAATCACATGACACCAAATATATATGAAGAGAACATTGTGAGAAAATCTCCACCATCAAAGAGAGGCTCGAGTATGTGTTAATCTTCAAATACAAGATGCATATGCAACATATTATCACCCTTTAATCCAATACTATTTTTATTTCTCTTATGAAACTAAAACTAACTATACATACTACTATCCCAAGGATTCAATATCTTGAACAATAAAAAATAAGAAATTATATATGGTTTATAAAATAAGTGGTAAATATGTTGGGCCCAAAACTAGGCACACCCATCACCTTCATGCAAATATCCATTTCTCCAATCCACTTGGTCAACCTCCTAAAATATAATACAACTCCTCAAGTGCACCAATTATGCATCATAAATCTCATAGTAATGGTCAAATGACATACTTAAACCCAATTTCCTAATTTTAGGTGCTCCATACATGCAAAATAATTCCTTGTAATAACCCATGATGTGAAAGATACACTATACCTCTTGTTTAACTTCTTTTGTAACTTATATTGTTAATATTATTACAATTTAATGTAGGAGGATAATGTCAATAAATAGTTATCCCTACACACTTATTGGTATTCAGTTTCACACTCCATTTTCTTGGAGTATATACATTATTTAACATATATATTTATAGGAAGACATGACCATTTCAATGTGAATGACACTTATAATCATAACACTCTCTCACTTGAAATTTATATTACAATGATATCAACTAATTAAAATATAAAATAAATCAAGTATAGAATCTTAGGCCCATAGCCTTGTTACACCAAGATAACTTCTTTGTACTCACTCACTTCATAAGGGAATCTACAACATTATCTTGAGCGTCAAGTATTTGCAACATGGACTTATAATTCTATATAATTTCACACCTAAAATTATATATAACATCAAAATTATTATTATGAGCATGACACATAGGGTTCTTGAGCAAACATATAACACCATGACTATTACAATTTATTCTAAACACTTTGTAATAAAAAATAGTACCTAAATACAATCTCTATAACCATACCACCTCCTTAGGGGCATGTGTAGTGGTCATATAGTCTACTTTGATGGTGGAAAAAGTAATCATGGGTTGCCTCTTACCATAATTTTTTTAGTGGTAACTTTATTTACAAATGGTAAATAGTTAAAATCAAGGTTTCCATTTTTTGTGAATAGGACAATATATAAAAGGGACTAGTTTGTCACACATTTATGAATATTAAGTTTAGTGCTAACTAAATAATCAAAAAAATATATTTATTACAATTTAAAATTAAAATATTTTACCACTATAAAGTACACATGATTGGAATCTAATTACCAAACTATAATATCATTACAAGTATTTATTTGTTTTCACTAATATTATATTCTTACTTATTTTTGGACCATATCACTATTACTATTAAATTCTCAATTACTTTTGGGGGCGATATTCACTTTGAAAATAATATTTGGCGAGATATGCCACTTAGAAATTTTATATAATTATATTTTAAAGTATTGAACATGACTCTTTATGTCCTTTATTATCACAAACCCTAAAACCTCAAATATTATGATCATGAAGAATATATGTAGTATATGTTTCTTCCACTAATATTATGTTTTAAATATTATATGGATAATAAACAAAGACCTCATCAATAATTTGTGATCTGTATTCATTTTATATAATGTTTACAATGGCTCTTGTATTTGGTAAAGTCAACCTAAGATGAGTGTAATCATAAGATTTCTACTCTTGTTATATATAAATAGCAGGTAGAATCATCTTATGATTTTGCAATGAATGTGATCCATATTTTACTCAAAAATATAACTTAGCCTTTCATTTAACCCTTGTGGGCCTATAGTTTTTATTAATAAATGAGGTCCTTATTGAGAGTATGACATCACTACAATTGAATGTGTGAAGAAATATGGAATTTGTTTCATTCCATTAATTTCCACTATATTTTGAATATTACAATTTTAGTCCACTAGTTTTACAAGCACATGTCAAGAAAATAAATTTCTTAGGTGGGATTAGATATTGATCAAATGGTTGAAATTTTATTTTGTGAATTTATAAGAAATTTAAAATCTTTTTCTATTGATCAATATCTTATAAAAAGTCCCAAAAGAAGTTTAGGGTTGAGGAAACATTTTTAAAGATACGTGTCTCAGGGTAAGTGCAAAAAGATGGCAGACCAAAAAGGGCTCTTGAGTGGCTACTTTCTTTTGAAATCGGAAAAGAGTGACCTTGGAAGATAAATTGAAGATAGTTACACTCAAAATTTTAAGATGCGATAAAAGCAAGCTTCACACTATCTCATATATACTTTCTAAACTACTATTTTTTTAAATGGTAGAGATTAAGGGGTTTGAAAGGGGGAAAAAAATATTCCCATTTCTAAAAGAAATTACATAGCGTTTGTTGTGGCCCACCTAAAATATTAACATTTTTTAGTATTTCAAAAACTAGTTTGGTGAGAAATTAGCTAATACCATGTAGTTTATCATTGATTTTTCTGGTAATTTTATAATGAATATATGATTTTTTACTAATTTTCAAAGTGGAAACATCCTAAAAAATAGAAATTTGAGTGTGCTCCCCCTTAAAATATTTAAAAATTGATCAAAAATTAATATTTTTTACATATGTAGATTGGAGACTAGTTTCTAAAAATGTAATTTATTTGAAATTTCAATGAACAATTAAAAAATAAAGGGAAAATACCAAACATTGGTTTTTGACAGAAAATAGATACAACAAAAAAAATTAAAGATGAAAACCTTAACATACTCAAAATGGGTGTAACACCAAATACTTGCCCATTATGGCCATGTCTTCTCCCACTCTCTCCAGCTTCTCTCACCTAGGAAAAAATTTGAATCACCCTGTTGTCACATCCTCTCCTGGCCTCCCCTATTCCTCTCGTCTTGGCATGTTTGTGGTGGTGTCACCTTGGGTTGAGCTTCTGGTGGATTTGGGGGTTGATGTGAAGTCCTCCTATGCTCTTGTAGCTGGTACAGTTGTAGGTGTTTCTAAGGGTATTCCTGAGTTTTTCCCTTCTCGTGAGGGGTTACCTGCTTGCTCTGCACATTACGTTGATGCAATAAAGTCCAAAGGACCTAAGGAGGGTGTTTTGTAGCCTATGCATTGTGTTGAGATTGCTCCTATTATTTCTCTTGGTAAGGAAGTGGCTGATAATATTGAGTTCTATTCAAAAAATGCTCTTATTTACAGATTTTGCCACTTGTGGCCTTCTCTTCCTGATTTGCACCTTTGGATCACCAACCATTGGTCTCCTTTGGTTGATGTCCCAATGAAGATTTACCCTTCTATATGAGGTTTTCTTGTTGTGGGTTTTAGTTCACCTGAGGATAGACAAGTTGTGTTAGATCACGGTTTGTGGGTTTCAGATTCCCATCCCCTTTCCTTTAAGCCTTGGGTTCATTCTTTTAACCTGTTGAAAGAACCTTTGGATGTGATGCCTATTTTGGTAAGACTGCCCTATCTTCCCTTACAGTTTTGGTGTTCCTCTTCCTTTGAGGGAATTGGTAATGTTATTGGTATATTTTTGAAAGTGGATATGGCTTCCAAAACTTTTAATCATACCTCATTTGCTAGGATTCTGGTGGAGGTCGATCTATCAAAGGCTTTACCTAGTGAGGTTGTGCTGCAGATTAATGGTTGGTCTCAGTCTTAGCTAGTAGACTATGAGGGCCTTCCTTTTCACTGCAGACACCATTTTGTTGTTGGTCACTTGGCTCGTGATTTCTCTAGAGGCTCTCACTGTGTTTCTTTCTCTACATGGTCGAAGAATTCACTCTGCGAACACTTAACAGTTTGCCCTACTATTGGCTTTACTTCTTCTTCTGATGAATCTAGGCTTTCTTCTCCTTCTACGAGACTTAATATAAATGTTGTGATGGATTTTTTCCCTCAAGTGTAGGTTCTTTGTTCCAACTAATTCAGATGAGGTGGTTATTGATCCCTCTGTGGATACTGTTGTGCAACCTTTGGATTTGATTATCCTTAATGTTGTTTATGCTACCTCCCCTGACGTCCATGTTTTGGAAAATGTTGCAGTAAATCATCCTACCTCAGGCTTAGTTTCAGATTCCTTATATGAAGTTTTTTTGTTCCTCTAGTCTGCTACTCCTAAGGGGAGTCTTCCCCTTTTGATCTATGCACAATTTTTTTGGCACCCAAATGGATTTCTAGCACTTCTAGGGTTTTTCACCTAAAACGAGAAAGATGGGCCAAAATGCAATGTACACATTCAATATTAATGCAAGGATGGATGAAGTATGTCTAAATTTAATGCAATAAATTGATAAAGAAATATGATTATTAATGCAAAACTAAAGAAATGTAAAGTGTTTGAAAACACATTGTGAGATAAATGACCTAGAAATGCAAACAAAACTAGATAGAAAGCTATGAAACAAAATGTTTGCACCTGGAGGTTGAAAAAGGATGCCATGAAGGTTTGGAATCCTGACAAAACTAATGCAGTTTCTGATTGGAATAGTTGTGCCAATCTAGGTGCCTTAGTCCCATATTTGGAAAAACTAGTCTCGAGCCCATTTTGGCCAAATGTGTGTGTAAATCTACAAAAATCTCCAAAAAATAGGTTCAATGGGACTAATTCACCACTATTGGAAAATTTTTCCACTTTTGAATTTCAAAAAATATGAAAGTGGAAACAGAAGCCCTCAGTCTACACTCTAGTTCTGAAACTCAAAATTTCGGTCCTGAAAGTGACTTTTAGTTGATATTTTGGCTTTGCAAGCAAGGAGAGGTATTCAACAAGTCTTCAACCTAATCTTCATTTTTCTTCAAACCCTCAAAGTGCCTAACTCTACAAACACATAATGAAAGAGAAATAAATGTTTGATGTTAGGACATGGGGGTTTGCTTTGGTCAAACCCCTTTTTAGGTAATTAAACCAAAATGAAGAAATAATGTAATGAAGCATGAAAAAATGGAGTTAATACCTTGCCATGATGATATATCTTGATTTTCTATAGCAATAGATGAAGATTCTACTCTTGAATGTCTTTGGAAGCTATCTTCATGACCTAGAATGTAAAAACCCTAGCTTTGCTTGACTTGAAAGAGAAGATAAATGATGAATGAAATGATGAGGTTAAGATTATTATGAATTAGGGCTTAGAGGCTTATATTTATAGGAATTTCACCTTATTTTTCTATTAATTAGAACCCTAAGGTTGACATGAAGAAAGAATAAACTTAAATTCAAACATTTCTCGCTCAAACCTCGAAAATACGCCAAATTGGCCTAAGCCACCATGTTGGGTGACTTAGTCCCACTTGGCAGGGACTCATTTGCCTAGATGGGAAACTTAGTCCCGAATGGGCCCTTTCGACAACTGGAATGTTGTGGCATGAGGAATTCTAATTCTTATCTTGATTTCATTGGGTATTTGATCAAGTTATCCCTTGGGATGCACAATATGGGGTCATAAGGGCCTATTAATGATGATGTAAAGATTAATTAGGGATTGGGACACAAAATTCAATGTGAAAGTGTGATTAAATACACTTTACATAATTAAAATGAGGTCCACTTAGCCTAGAAAGGCACAACATCCAATGTGAATGTGTAAATCACATTAAAACACTAGATTAAAGTTAAATTCAATTTACAAGCCTTCTAGATTAATGTGAGGATGCATTTAAATATATTTTACATTATTGTATTAGGGGAAAGATAGGTCCATTAAGTCTAGAGAGGCATGAAAGTCTTTTACAACACTTTACAACACCTTCACAAGACATTGTTAAATGCAATTTATTCAATTTACAAGGGTCCAAGAGCTAGTGTGGATGTGTAAAACACCTCACAACACCAAATCAAGGCCTCATTAAGTCTAATATTGCATCAATGAATCCCAAATCAAGCAAGCAAAAAGGGATAAGTTTTTTCCATGTCCATAGTTAGCCCCCACTTTAGTGAGAGGATGAACTTGCTTCAAACTCACATTAAAGTAGACATTCATGAAGAGTTCCATTATACCAATGTGGATGAGAAAGGATGAAAAATATCAAAGGAGGTTGTGCAAATCCCTAGGATCCAAGATCCTAAGTCAAACCAACATAAGCACAAGAAGACATACACAAGGTGAATGATTTGCAACAAGACAAGATACATGATCATACAATGGCAAGAACTTGAAGGAAATGAAAATGGGGTTGATCAAGCTTCAATTCTTTGTCCAACACATAGTGGATTATATCTAGGCTTGTTTATTTAGAAAAGAGAAATGTATACTCACTCTTGGCCGATGTAACTCTTAGTTGTCCGTCGGGTGAGAAGCCCCAAGTATACTCACTTTAGGTCCATGGAACTTGTGGTTGTCTACGAGGTGAGAGATCCACAACATACTCACTTTGGGGCCATGGAACTTCTAGTTGTCTGTGGGGTGAGAAATCCCTAGAAGGTGAGACACATATAGCCGATATGTGCTCACATACACATAGGTGGCTATGGGGAAAAGTCATGCCTTAGAATGGGCATCCCACTCAACCATACCAAAGTTATACCTCCTGATAACTTTGATAAAGCACCACAATGAAAATGATTTTCAAGCCCTATGAGGTAAGCAAAACTTTGTATACTTGATACTCATAGAAAAATAGGATGGTACCAAAGGCATGCAAGTTGTGTTATTCAAGGTGGTCGTATAACAATTGTTGTAAATGGAAAAATAGTGCAAGGAATGTTCAAAGGGATTTTTCTTAGTTCATGCAAGGTATCATCTTAGGGGACATTGTACTTAATGTCTTCAAGAGAGGATGTGTCAAAGAAGTATCACACTCTTGGAGGGAATCAAGCCCAATAACACCACCAAGAAGAGGATGCGTCACAAGAAAAGAGAAATCGCACAATGAAATGTGAGTTTCGATGTATTCCCCCACTTAAAAGTAGTTGCTAACACCATTACTGTGAGAAATTACTTTAAAGTAGAACAAAAAAACATGAGAGCTTATTCAGAAAACCCTATGCCAAGTCATATGTTTCTGAGAAGCTATGTCATGAAAAAGGTAGTATGTCACATGAAAGCCAACTTAAGGCATGGGTATGTGCAAGATCATGCTGGGCCAAAAAGTGGTGATATAATGGGAATGTGTAGGGTATGTTGCCAATGACAGTTTTTTACCCAAAATTGATGAAACGAAAAGGCCTTTTAAAGGAGATACTCAGCTTTGCACCAGTATAAATTATACTTTACTTTGAATTTAATAAGTAATTATTACTCATTTTCTATTTGAATTATGACTAAAGTCCTGATTGATAGGCTGATTGAAAAACATCTATAGCTTTCAAACAGTATCACATTTTTTGAATCCAAAACATTTGTCATTCTATGCTTCACATAATATAGGATTAAAAGAAAAATGAATTTCATGAAGGATTTGACCAAGTTAAAGATTGAAAATTCTAGAACCTACGAATTTTATATTTAAAAAGTTGTCCTTACAAAATTCATAATTAATAATTTACTAAGAAAAAAATTACAAAAATATGCATCACATCGATACATGAGTCCTAATTACCATCAAAAATTTTATAAAAAATAACATTTATTGTGGTGAGGGTGGTCAAATAGGACACCTACTTCTTTCCTCAAATTTAGTACTACTACTGATAGTACAATTTTCACCAAATAGATTTCTTTTTTTAAAATAAGCCTATTGGTTTACAAACTACATTCAATTTTAAATATTCCTATTCTTGCATATTTTGAGTAATATAGATAACTTGTTAAAATTTTTATGTCAAATTGCTAACTTCCAGTTTTCTAAGTTTCGCCCTTAAGAGCTGTGTTTTCCATGATGATCCTGCACATACCCGCATGTCATCCAAATCCCAAGCTTTGTCTTATATGTTCATGAAAGGTTACGGCTAGCTAAATAAGGCAATGACAAGTGCCATACAAGGATAAGTCTACTAAACCCTTTTCCCCACTTAGTGCAGGAAAAAGGTGAGCCAAAATGATTGATGAAATGTAGGTGAGAGTGAAAATCAGTATCAATTAGAGGAAATAGGTTTCCCCTCATAAGAGAGTAACTTTGCATGAGATTGTGGATGCTAAAATGAGGAATGAGACCTCCTATTTATAGAATGATAGGATGGAGAAATATTTAAAATGGGTGAATGTGGGCTAAAGATTCAACCAATAGAAAGGAGCCACTTGTCCAAATGTGAGTGGATGGAGGATGTACAAGCTTTGGTCAATGTGTAAATAAATGACATTAGGTGGCCTTTTCAAATTTCAAATTTGACTTGTTGGAGGGAGAAAAAGGGGCTTAAATGCCAGGTTTGACTTATGAGAGACATGTAAGAGCTCTTAAATGCTTTGTTGGATGTACATGTGAATTTGGGGTGAGATTTCAAACTTGAGGGAATATTCCATTTTTATGCCATGTTGATGGAAAATGGAGATTTAATAAATTAATTAAAATCCTTTATTTGTGCAAGTGGGAAAATCTAGAGAATGTGACATGCATTAGATAAGATTTAATCCTGATTTAGCTAATTCAAAAGAGGATTGGCTGATTTGACTCATTTGACTTAGATTTAAGGATTAAACTAAATCAAAAGGAGATGCAAGATGATTTTTATATTTAATTAAATAAAGATTTTATTTATTTAATCAAAAAGGGTGATGTTAGGATCAAATTAAATAAAGTTGAATTATTTAATTTAAATGGATGATTTTAGAGATTAATCAAATAGAATTGATTTATTTGATGAATGGACTTAATTAAATGCAATACGCTAATTTTGCATGTCTACATTTTTCCCATATTTGAAGCAATGCACTTGTTGTGTTGGTTCAAAGAATAAACTTACCGTGATAAATAATTAAAAAAAAATCTATTTTTTTCGGATGCCCCAGCAGAAAGAAGTACACTCGTACATTGCCCCCTTGAGAGATCGAGGGTTGATCTCGTGATAAAGAGGTTCAAGATGGGCGTATGGATGGTTATGATGATGATGCAAATGAGATTGTTTTAAGATGCTTAGAATAACCAATCTATATTATCCTAAACAACTTAAATGATGATATGATGTGATGAAGCCTATATGATTATGCAATGGATGTTTTATGTAAATGTATGATTTATGATATGGTTAGACTAACAGATCTATATTATGATGATGAACATGCATGTGAGATGATCTGCATAAAGCTGATGGTTTGTGGATGCAAGATGGATGCACTGGTGATGATGGTTAACTATTTTGGTATGATTTTAGTGCAGAAAAGAAGAAATCAGATGAGAAATGAGATGATGACAAGAGGATCCAATAAGCCATCTTTATGAGAGATGATGATGAGAAATGGATGATTTGCTTATCAAGAATTGGGATTTTAAAAGGGCCACTTACCTTATGTTTGATAACACGCATAAGCACGATGCATTGAGATATAAAGAACCAGGATGGTGTTGCACTTAGTGTGATGTACTTTGACTCGACAATCAGATAGGAGTATTTCTGTTCACACCTAATGTACGTAAACCTTGCTAGGATGCACTTCAGAAGTTTCAAACATCTCAGACCAAAACATGGAAAGGTATAACCTATCAATGTAATAGTCAACAAGCTACCCAAAACACCCTCCATACATATCCAACAAAGCAAATATTTGCCAAGTTATATTACAAGAATGTCCAACAAGCACAATAAACAAAAGATAATGATTGATGCCCCATTCCTTTCTCTCTAAATCATTTTGAGTAGACATCATCGAGAGGTCATTGGAATGTGTGCAATAAGATAAATCAAAAGAAAAGATCAAGTACACAAACAAGCCAATGTTCTTCATATCGCTAACCAAAAGGGAATGTGTTTTTAAGGATAAGAACCAAAACTATTGCCAAAATATCATGCCCATTGTAGGAAGGATACATCCTAGGACATGTTAGTGGATGGTGACACATCATTTCGTTTATCCAAAGTGTTCTTTCTGATAAATAATACCCATTGTAGGAAGGATACATCCTAGGACATGATGTTATCAGATGATTGAAATGGGATTGATTGGATGATAGGCTATTGACATAAAGAGTTGACCAACTTGTTTACATACTGACTTAGACCTGACACTTCACGTTTTGAGTGTTCACTTTTTCACCTACTAGAATTGTTTATGATTGTTTCACCAAAGGTTGGGGATGATGATTGATTTATTATGAATGATGTTATTGCGAGTGAAAGTGAGATGGGACAGATGCATTTTTTTCAAATATTTGGATGTTTTTGATGTTTTGAAATCTTTTGAAGTTGTTTTTGGTATTTTTTGAGATTTTATAAATGTTTGATTTTTATTTTCAAATGTTTTGGGGTTTTCTAGATTTTGACCAAGAGACAACCTAGGACCTATCACACAAGGCCTGGGGTTAATCAGCAGAACTAAACTTATATTGTACATACAAAGACCACATAGTTTGTTGATGAATGGATTGATTTATAGTGAAGATATACATGATGAAATCTTAGTTTATTATGACAGACTCCTAAAAGATTGACCCAAGTACCTTGGGGGATGATCAAAGATCAACCTTGCCTACGTTCAAGGCTCAGAGACTCGTAGATCGACAAGACGACTCTATTTTTGACTTTTGACCTATTTTTGGATTTTGATATGTTTTGGATGTTTTTAGATTTTGTGATTTTTGGATTTTTTGGATTTTCTACAGTGTTTTTTGGTTTTTTGGATTTTCTAATTTCAAGGATATACATGAATCTGATCTGATGAGAACATGCCCCCAATGTGATGCAATAGACTACTCTGATAAAGGCAGGACAAATTGACCTTGAGGATGGGCCGAGTAGTACTAGGAGGGACCATGAAACGAACACAAGACCAAGCTATGGTGTGGATGCCAAATGGATGGGTGGATCGAGATTTGAATGTGATGAATTGATGAAATATAACGGATGGATGATGTTAAAACATGAAGATCTTGGTGGATGGAAGTGCTTATTTACAAGAAACTCTTTCCAAAGGTTTCCACCAAAATTGCTTGCCAAAGAACCACAGTGGTTTCACAAAGACGATTTTCTCTTTACTATTTTTAATCCCATTTTTGATTATTTTTTAGATTTTTTGCTTTTTGACTTTTATTTGTCACCAGGCGCTTATTTTCAAGATTTCCTTAAGAGATAACTTATTTTTAGGACATTTTCTGATTTTTTTTTTTTGGGTTCTATACCTTGAAAGATTAAGCATAATTTTTTTTGAGATGGGAGTTATTCATGGGCTCTTGCAGAGGTTCCCCTTCAGGTGTTGATAACTGATATGCCCCTAATTTATAACTTGTTGTGATAACAAATGGTCCCAGACAGTTGGGTTCATATTTTCCTTTGTTGTTTGGATTTGGGACGTTCGTCTAATTCTCTTTTAGCACCAGTTCTCCAACTTGTAAAGTCCTAATTATGATTTTCTTGTTATAGCTCCTCTTGAGTCTATTATGATAGACTTGCAAATGATTTAAAGCATCTATATGTCACTCATCTAGTAGCTCCATCTCATTCAGTCTTGATACTCGGTCTCTTCATCCATGATGAGGTTTTGTAGTGATATTCTTAGTGACGGGAGCTCAATCTTAATGGGTAATATTGCCTCTGATCCATAGACCAGGGAGAAAGGGGTGGCACCGGTGGGTGTGCAGATGTTGGTTCGATAGGCCCAGAGGGAGATATTGAGCTATAGATGCCAATCACGACTTGTGTCATTGACTGTTTTCTTGAGGATCTTTAAAATGGTTTTATTGGTGGCTTTCGCTTGGCCATTTCCTAGTGGGGATAGTATGGGGTGGAGAAGTGATGTTGGATTTTGAAATTTTCACATAAGTTACAGACATCCTAATTCTTAAATGGTGTCCCATTAACTGAGATAATGGCTTGTGGGACATCGTAGTGGCAAATGAGATAGTTTAGGATGAACTTTGATATCTGCTTCCTGGTTATATATGTCATGGGTATGGCTTCCACCCACTTGGTAAACTACTCAGTGGTGGTTATGATGAACTTGTGGCCATTAGATGAAGTGGGAGTGATTTTTCCAATGAGATCGAGTCCCCACTATGAAAAGGGCCATGGTGCGATGATGGGATAAAGTTCTTGAGTTGGAGCATGGATGAGGTCCCCATTATGCTGACATTGTAGGCACCTTTTGACGTAGTCATGTGCTTCTCTTTCCATTGTAGGCCAATAATACCCCATCCTCAGCAATTTCTTAGCTAGGGTCATTCCACTTGAGTGTGAACCACAGATGTCGTTATGCACCTTAGTTAAAACAATCAATGCCTCCTCAGTGTTTAAATAGTGTAATAAGGTTTCTTCTATGCTCCTACGGTATAGGGAATCTCCTAGGCTAACGAATCAGGATGCCTTTTTTGACAAATGTTCATTTTAAGATTGAGGGTAAGTTAGTAGGTAGGACACTTATTCGTAGGTAGGTATAAATGTCATGGTACCAGGGATTACCAGGACCAATGATTTCACACATAAATTATGATTTTGGTACCTCGAATGTGGGCATGAGAAGCTACTCTACCAAGAATTTATATTTTAGTACATTGTGAGGGATGTCCAGTAGGGATCCAATCATTTCCATGGCATCTACAGCTCTGTTGTTGGCTCTAGGTATTTTCTCAAATGTGATCTCGATAAAGGATTCCTTGAGAGTCTCCACCAGTTTCTTGTATGGAGTGAGCTTATCATCCTTAGTCTAATACTCACCATTCACTTGGTTTATTAGCAGTTGAGAGTCTCCATATACCCTAAGGACCATGATGTGCCACTACACTTCTATTCTGAGACCTATGGTTAAAGCCTCATATTCTACAATGTTATTAGTGTAGGGGAATGCCAATTTATAGGACCTTGGTATGCAGTCCCCTTGTGGGGTGATAAAGAATACACCAGCTCCTAATCCATGCTACATGTATGAGCCATCAAAGTAAAGTTTCCAGTGGTCGGCTATGTTGAGATTGAAGATGGATTCATCTAGAAATTCTGAGATGAGAGGATTCTCTAAATACATAGGTGCTTCTGCAAGCTGATCTATGATGACTTGGCCTTTAATTGCTTTCCGCTCCACATATTAAATGCCATACTCTAATAGTATCATAACCCATTTGGCCATTCTTCGAGTGAGCATTGCTTTTGATAGTAAGTACTTGAGAGGGTCGATTTTGGTGATGAGTTTTATTTTGTGTGCCAACATGTAATGTCTGAATTTTTGTGATGCAAACACTACTACTAGACATGCATTCTCAATGAATGAGTAATTTAACTCATGCCCAACCATTGTTCTATTGATATAATAGATGGCCATTTTTGTCCTATTTTCATCGTGTTGAGCTAGGAGAGCTCCAAGGGCTGCTGTTGTTGCTGACACATAGATAATTAATGGCTTTCTTGGCATCAGTGGCATGAGGACTGGTGGTGTAAGTAGATATTCTTTGATCTTATTAAAGGATTCTTCACACTTGTTATCCCACTTGTACGCTACTCCCTTGTGAAGTAGGTGAGATTATGGATTTTTTTTATCTGCCAGCTATGCTATGAACCTTTGGATGGACTAAAGCCTACCTTGGAGACCTCTCAATTGTTTCAATATTTTGGGTGCCTCCATCTCAAGGATTGCTTTTACCTTGGAAGGGTCTACCTCAATACCTCTCATTGACACTGTGTATCCTAGCAACTTTCCTGATTGTACGTCAAAGACGTACTTCTTTGGATTTAATTGAACCTTGTATTCCTCCAGCTTGTCAAAAATAGTACTCAAGGTTGCTATGTGATCCTTCCACTTTTTAGATTTGGCTAGTATGTCATCGACATAATCTTTGAAAGTTTTATGGATCATATTATGGAAGATTAACGTCATGGCTCTTTGGTATGTTGCTCAGGTGCGTTCTCCAAGCTGAATGGCATCATATTCCAGTAGTAAGTCCCCCATGGACAAGTGAAGGTTGTTTTGTGTTGGTCTTCTTTAGAAATCATTATCTAGTTGTATCCCGAGAAACCGTCCATCAAGGAAAGCATTTCATGTCCCACCGTCATGTCCACAATCATGTAAATGTTGGGCAACAGGAAATCATCTTTTGGAAATGGTTTGTTTAAGTCCCTGAAATCTATGTAGATTCTGATGCCCCCATCTAGTTTTGAAACAAGAACCAGATTTGACACCCATTCGGGGTAGTCAATTTGTTGAATGAATCTTGCATCCAATAGCTTATTTAGTTCCATTTTGACTAGCAGGGTGATCTAAGGGTGCATTTTCTTGAGCTTTTGTCTAATGGGCTTTGCTTCAGAGTATATTACTAGGTGATGAACCATGATTTCTGGATAAGGAAGGCTGCTAGGAGTTCTTGTTCTTCTAACAGTAATGACTCCACATAGAATGTGATGTGCAGAGTCTCCTTTGTTCCTAGATTAACTGGATTGCATTTGTCTTCTATGACTACTGGTTTTTCCTGATGAAGAGCCATGGAAGGAAGATTGAATCCCCCATCCTCACACACCTCGGATAGGTTTTCACTGTTGGATGCATCCTTTCTTTTTACTTTTTTTAGGTCAAAGAGTGCCATAGTGTGGTTTCACTCAAGGACCTAGAGATTATTTTAATTTTTTGCTTTTGCAACTGAGGAATTCAATCATTTCCCCATAGTATGCATGTGTATCCAGCTCAATCATGAATCCTACTTTGTGATCCCCACATAGAATATTGTCCTCTAGTCCCATGAATTCTAAGAGCGCCTCATTGTATTCGAATGTGTCAAGAATTGGTGGTCCTCATTGGTCATAATCAATGAGTTGGGGGTAAACTAGGCAGATTTCATGATTTTGATGGTTTGACTCAAAGGATAAGGTGCTAATCATGAGAAGGGTGGTATCCTCGAAGAGAATGGGTAGGTTGGTTATGGTATCCTCATCATCACTACTACTACAAACGTCAGTTATGTGAAATGTAAAGTTGTCTATGACTTGACCTGTAGATACGGGTAAGCGAAGTTCAGTTGCAGATAGAAGGAGGATTATTGACCTTTCTAACTGGAGGACTTCGATGACGTATGTTTATACTCAGAGGGGTACATCCAAGGCCAAGATTTCTCATTCGCGTCTCTGAAATGATAGGTATTATAAGCCCGTTTTTATTTTTCCCAAGTCTCTAGTTTTTGTCATAGCCCATTGCAAGCATCATTTGTAAACCTTTCCTTTTGTCATACATTGGTAGATTGGTTGGTGGTCTATTATCTTGGTATAGGAGATGAGATGGGTCCTCCTCTATGACTTCTCGGCCAAGATCTCCCCAACTTCTGAAGTTGGGATATTCTTTAGGGGATGTTTGAGATGTGGAGGCTTCATTTGATTGCAGACGTCCTCGTGATCTAGGAGATTGTGGTAACTCTCCTACTGGACAAAATCATTTTTGGGAATCATATAGTTTCTGCAACCATTGTCTTGGATGATGAATTTGATATCGAAGATGGTGGGGATGGTGGGAGTGGTAGGTGTCACTGCCACAGAAGTGGAAGTGAGAGTGGTTGGATCAATGTATGGTGTTGATGGGCCTTCATAATTTTTAGGCACTTGAGGGATTTTGTAGTATTTTGCCTCAAGGTTATTGCAATAGGATAATGGTTAAGGATCTCCATGGATGGTGACCTGTTGTCCTTCATATGTAAATTTGACACATTGGTGGAAGGTTGATGCTACTGCTTGCATTACATGGATCCATGGGCATCCTAGGAGAATGTTATAAGGAAATTCAAGGTCCAGGACTTGACAGGTAGTTTCCATGATAGTTGGCCCCACTTGAATAGGGATTTGGATTATGCCTTGGGACACTGTTTCCTGATCATCATATGCTTTGATTGTATACCCTTGCCTTTATCGATGGAATCCTCTAAGATTTTTAGGTTCTTAATGAGCTTGAGGGAACAAATATTCAAGCCTACACCTCCATCCACCAAGACTCGCTTGACTTTATTTTTATGCACTAGGACCTCTAAATGGAGTGCACAGTTATGAGATGGTTGAGTGGGAAAGTATTGATCAGAGAACATAAGGAGGTTTGGAGTGATGATGTTTTTGACCATAGCTTGGAATTGTTCCACATCAAGATCTACGGGGACAGTGGATGAAGCCAATGATTCCTCAAGGATTTTCTTGTGGGCGGATGAGATTTTTAATAACTCCATGATGGATATTTGTGTTGGGGTTCTTTTTAACTGATCAAGGACATTGTAACCATTGGGAATAGATTTGGGGTTGGGTGTGAGTGCTCTATTTGGCTGAGATGACCCTACAATGGTAACTTTTCTGCCTCTTATGGTGACTCCACAATCGGCATGGGCTCCTTTAATGGTGATGGTAGCATAGTAGTCATCTAGGGATGCGATGACATGGTCATACACATGATTCACATTTTTGAAGGTACCTTTCCCCTTATCAATGTTATTGTTCCTATTATTGTTATGGTTAGGCATCAAATTCATGTATATTTTAAGATTCTGATTTCCTGTTGGTTGTTCCACATTTATGATTCTTTGATCAATGAGGTCTTGGAATATGTTCTTTAACCTCATGCAATTTTTAGTGGTGTGCCCTTTGATTTTGTGGAAGTCGTAGAGCTAATTTTCGTTTTACCAAGCAGGTTTAACATCTAGTTCTTGGTAGTTCTCATAGGTGGGAATCTTGATGAGGTTTTCATTTATTAGTTTCTTCATGATGACTTCGAGTGGTTCCCCAAGAGTGGTGCACTTTCACTTGATGGAATTCTTGTTTCACTGGGGCAGTCCCCTTTGATCATTGACGTTATTGATCACTTGATTGTTTGGTTGTTGTGTTATGTTCACTTGATGGTTGTTTTGATGATCATTTTGAATTTTTTGTTGTGGTGTGGGTGTGTTTTTCTGAGGGGCGCTGATGACAACTTTGGCATCAATGACACCATTGTTTGTAATATTTTTGTTTCTTACCCATGTGTGAGGTTTGTCTTTGTAATTGGTGGGTGGGCGATTGTTCTACTATTTAGGATATGAAGTTGATCCTCTAGGTTGTGTGAAAATGGCTCGTTCGATGCTAAGCACCTTGGAAATCAACTAGTCATACGTGGTGATCCCTTGGACTTTGAGATGGAATGTCAAGAGGTTGTCAAGGTTGGATATGATAGTGCACACCTGTTGTTCCTTAAGCATGACCCATTTGCTATGATTGGCCTTGGATCCCCATCGTTGTAGGAATGAAGTGAATGATTCATTCTCACCTTGCTTCAGAGTTGATAGTTCATCTAGACTAACATCCATAGTGATATTGCATGTGTAGTTTTTGATG